>RJWJ010015280.1:0-36450 GCA_004363605.1 Indri indri | reverse complement strand
GGGGAGGGGCATCCCCAGACCTGGCGGGACTCAGGCACAGGGGATTTCCCTAAGGGAGTTACAGGGGAAGGGAGACAAATGCCAAAAATGGAAGGTCATTTGCTTTTCCAGGTCTGGGGTCTCCAGGAGCCGGGGGGGAGGGCTGCTGTACCTTCTCCCCATTGGGGTTCCCCAGAATGTAGCAGCCCATGATGTGGATGACATTTGGCTCCGGGTTCACTTTGCTCATCAAGCGGCTCAACCGCTTCCAGAAGCTGGCGGGGGAGGGAGAGGTCACCTCCAGCCCAGGTCCACAGAAAGCAGCATCGTGGGGGGAGGGGTACACCAGGGCCAGAAGCCCCCCCAGCCGCCCACGCCCAGTTCTCACTGGATCATGTCCTCTTCCTTCTCCACTTTGGCAAAGGTGGCCACCTTGTTCTTGAGCAAATAGAGGTGTCCGGGGCCTCCCTGCAAGAGGCCAGGGTCAGGCCTCCAGGGGTGGGGCCTGAGGGAGGCTCCCATGGGGATGTCCACAAGCCTGCCCCCCCCCACGTGCGTGCACCGGGGCCCTGGTCACCCCAGGCAGCAAAGGGAGGGCTGAGGCCACCTGGCAGAAGATCAGCATCTTCCAGATCCTGGCCCCCCTGTGGTAGACATTCAGCTTCTTCTCTATCTCCTCTGTGCAAGAGGTGGGGGAGTGGGTGTGAGCACCGCCCTCCCTGAGCCTGCGCGGACCCTCCCCAGCCTGAGACCAAAAGAAATGGGGTTCCGCAGGGCACATACCCAGGATGTCCTCAAAGGTGGCATGCTCGTGGTCCTGGGGAGAGACACAGGCCACAGTCCTCGTCAGAGCCCTTCATGACCGCACCCCCATGAGGCACGCCAGGGGACCTGGGGGGAGGGCGTCAGCCCTAGGTGGCGCCCAGCTAGGTGCCGCAGGAGGGACCAGCACCCGTGGGGTTCTGGACGCAGGAACCCCTGTGGGGGCAGAGCCTGCAGAAAGTGCGCTTACGTAGAGGATGGGGATGATGGATGGGTCGTCCCTGCGGATGATGTTGGGGATGTACTCAGCTCTGGGCACCTTGGAGGAGATGAGCTGGGGAAGAGAGAGCTGCTCAGGGCCCCCCCAGGCCCAACCTGGAGCAGTCGGGTGCAGCCCTGTGAGACCCCTCCCCCCGGCGGCCTCCCTCCCCCAGGCAGCCAGTGTCCCAAGCAGAGATGGTCAGGCTCTCATAGGAAGGGCTGCCACTTTGCTCTGGTGGCATGGAGGAGCACTCTGGGTTGGGCCTCACCATGACCTTGGGTGGCACAAAGCCCTCAGTGCTACAGGCCACGGCCTCCAAGCCCTTCTCGGTGTCCCAGTCCAGGTCCTCGAAGCCCTCGTCCAATGTACAGTGGGAGCTCTGTAGGTCGCTGCCTGGGGGGCAGGAGGGGTCACCGGGACAGCAGACCGGCAGCACCTCTTGTCCTGTCTGTGGCCCCACTGGCCCCCAGAGCCCAGAAGGCACATCCTGGAGGGTCACTCCCAGCCCTGCAGGACTGGGCCACCAGCACCAGTGGAAGTAGCTCGACCAGGGGAGGGAGAGACCCAGGTGGGAACAAGTGAATGTCAGCTCTGGCCAGCTAGCCAGGAGCCTGCAGAGTGGGGGTGGGGCATCGCAGCCCCTGCCCCTCAGGGTCTCCTGGGAGTGGCCAGGAGCACAGCCACCTGCCTGCACTACCACAGTCCCTAGTTAGCCCCATCTAAGACACTGGAGATGCAGGAGTGGCCCACCTCACAGGAACACTGAGGCTGGGTGCAAAAGCGCAGAAGCCTGGTGGCCCTGGCAGGGGTCTGGGGGCCTAGGGGAGCCTGTGGGGCAGGTGGGCCGGCCTGTGCCGGGGCACCTACTGTCTCGGGAGTCGTGGGAAGTGTCGGCTTTCATGGGGGTGGGGTCGCTCCAGGACCGGCTGAAGCTCCGCTCGCGCCGCTCAGCGAACGCTGCAGAGAGCAAAAGCCACGTTAGCGAGTGGGGCCTGGGAGGGCGGGACCTGGGGAGACCCAGGCCCTGGGCTGCGGACCCTGGAGAGCCTGCGAAGAGGCGACATGGAAGCGGGTGTGAGTGGAGCCTTAGCCACACAAGGTAGACAGTGACCAGTGTCAGGGTTAACCCAGAGTAGAGCCAGGAAATGCTGGGGCGGAAGGAGGCGGAGCCTAGGAACACAAGCTGGCAGGAGCAGGGGGAGTGGGCGGAGCCTGACAACACTGGGGCAGGCAGGAGGGGAGGGGTAGAGCCTGGGAACACTGGGAGGGGCAGGAGGGGAGAGGTAGAGCCTGGGAACACAGGCGGGCAGGAGCCGAAGTGGGCGGAGCCTGAGAACACTGGGGCGGGCAGGAGGGGGCGGGCGCGGAGCCAGAGAAACATTGGGGCGGGGCCAGAGGCCACCTAGGGTGGAGCCCAAAGACACCATAGGGCAGGGATGGGGCGAAGTCTGGGTGGGCGTGCCCTGGATGGGCGTGGCCTGGGGCAGAACACTGCGGTGGGACAGGGCTGGAGCGCGGCCTTGGAATGCGGGTTTTAGCGCAGCCAGCAGCACACGAAGCCCCACCTGGCCAAGCGCAGCGCCCCTCCCGCTGCCCCCGGGTCTTACTCTGGGCCTTCACCCTCCGGCTGCCGACCATGCGCAGGTGCTTGCGGAAGTTCCTGGGGAAGGAAGCAGGGACCTGAGGGCTGTGAGAGGGGCCGGCAGCAGCCCCTGACACTCCAGAGGCTCTTCTACTCTTACCCCTTTCCGTGTGGGCCGCAAATGCTCTCCCTGGCTCCCACTCACCCACCACCCAAAGGCAAATCCCACCCAGTCTCTCTCCTACCAAGAACCCCCCCAGGGCTCTCCTTTGCCCCAGATCAAGCCTCCAGTTACACTCCTCGGTGACGCTGCACATTCAGGCACTCCCGACCCATCCATTCTTTCTGTAGACCCATCCACACCCTGAATCCCGCTGGGCCTCCCTTCCCAGGTAGTCCAGGCCAGGGCAAGGCGCCTATCTGCACCACCCCCAGGGTGGTGTGGGGTCTACAGGTGCCCCTCCCCTGCCACTGTGTCCCCAGGCGACCCCCAAGGCAGGTCCTCTCTTCCCCCAAACTTTGTACCCTGCCAAAGCCCAATGTCCAAAACGGACAAACAAGCTTCCCAGACATCTCTGTGGTTGGTGGGAGCGGGGGAGGGTAGGCCTTGCCACTGGCCCCACAGCTCTGGGCTTTGGGGCCAGACAGAGAGAGAGATGGGCCGGCTGGCTGCAGCTGGACTGTCAATGCACCCTCAAAATGCAAGCCTGGGGGTGAAACAGTGCTCTGCAGCCAGGCCACATGGCCTCTCCTGCCTGCCACGTCCCCAGAGCAGGGCCAGGCCAGTGGTCGCCACCACCCTTCCCCATCAGGTCTGTCAGGGCCGGGAGGGCCCAGCCAGGCCAGCACAGACCAGAGGTGGACCCTGGTGGCGAGTGGCTGGCAGGCCCTACCTCTGGATTACAGACGCGGAATCATTCTCCCGTTTCCGGCGCTTCCTCTCTGCGTAGCCCCTGAACACCCTGGGAAACCGCCACGAGTCAGCACTGCCCTTGGCCAGAGGCAGGAGGGATACAAACGTGGGGACAGAGGCACGCACACAGGGCCCAGCGGGGCCTCCGGGGCACAGGGCCTGGCAGAGGAGTCCTGGCCTGCCTCACCCGTCTGAGGCCTGGCTCTCGGCAGACCCTGCTGCGGCCTCGGTGCCCACAGGGAGCCGGGCCCATGCAAAGCACTCCCTCATAGTCAAGGCCCAGGTCTCTGGCCTGCCCAAACCTGTACGGGGGCAGGAGGTCCCCCCAGGGACAACAGCTGTGCCCTTAGGCACAAAGTCATACAAGGTACTTACGAGATGCTGAAGCCGCAGCCGGAAGGGACGGCATGAGAGGGAAGACACAGTGAGCCTCAGCCCTGGGCCTCCCCTCAGCCCCTCCAGGGCCCTGCAGTTAGTTCCCTTCTTGTCATTGACTCAGAGGGTCCCTCATAGGTACCCGAGCCACCAGCAAGACACTGGCTATGTTGTGGGCCAGCCCTGAAAGGGCAGCGGAAGCTAATGTCACTGTGGCTCATGCCACCAGGTGCTATGACCTGGTCAGGCTGGGCTGGGGGCAGGTAGGGGGGTGAGGTGGGAGAGTCCTGCAGAGGCCTGACTGTGCCCTGCCTGTCAGGGACAGCAGCCTAGGGCAGGGGTGGGGAGGGAGTTTCTTGGTGCAGGGGCCTCTGCAGCAAAGGGCACCTCCCTGGAAGGAACCCCACAACAGAAAACCCAGACGTATGTCAAAGGTGAAGAAGAGCAAAGCCCCAGAGGACCCCTAGGTTGTGATCACCTGTGGCACACAGGAAACAGAAGTAGGCTGCTGTCTGGGCTGCGAGAGAGGGCAGACTCAGGCTGAGGACACGTGGCGGGCTCAGGAGAACCAGGGCCCACCCCACACACCCCCTGACAGCTGTGCTGGCTGCAGCCCTGGGCCAGGTTCCCAGACCAGAGGGACTGTGGGGACGGGGTGGGGCACGTACTCTGGGGTGGGGGAGAGTAGCCAGCCTGACTCCCCTGGCAGGCCTGGCACAGCATGGGGGCACGGGCTGTTCAGAAGCAGCTCCTGGAGGCCCAGAGGCTGGGAAAGGGTGGTCAGTATTTCCTGAGCACCAGAAAGAGGCCACTGGTCCTGACCCTGAGCAGCAGGCACAAGACTCACGCTTGCATAGTTGTGGTTGCTGTCTGGAAGCTGAAAAGGTTTTCCTTGGGGAACCAGGTACGGATGGGGACATCATCTGAGAGAGACAAAAGGAGAGGTGGCTTGGGGTGTGCTGAGGGTTCCTTGGGGAAGGGAATGCTTCCAGGCCCAGGGATCAGCGGCAGCCAGCAGAGGCCCCAGCCCTCTCCCAGGTGGGAGTGTGGGCTCGGGTTAGCATCCCCTAGTGAGACCAGAGGCAGTGTCTGCAAGCCCAGCTGCTCATTCACCAAGACCGTGCTCAAAAGCTTGGTGACTTGACGCTTTGATTTTTTTTTTTTTAACTTTCCCTTTAGCCACTCAAAATTTGAGGAATGTTCCTTTGAAAGTGCAGTCTGTCTCCAGGGGTGCCCAGAAAAGGATTCATCTCGTTTCCCTTTGGCAGAAGGGGGTCCGGGGCATTCTCTGTAGCCCCTGTGCTACCATATCAGCCTGGCCAGACCTTCCCCACCTTGGGCCCTTCCAGAAGGGCCAGTTAGAGGCCCTCACTGAGGCTGGACACCACCCTGCTGAGGGCTGACCCTCTCCGGGGCCCTACAGACCTTCCCAGATGCCCAAGTGTGGGGCTGGCACAATGTCCCAGGGAGGCCTCTCTGTGGGATGGCGCAGCTACCAGACATGGCTCCACAACCTGGGGAAGAGGCTACTGCCTGGCTGGGCCCCAGGCAGCCCCCCAGGACTCCCTGAAGGCAGCCTGGTCTTCCGTGTAAGCCATGTTTCCTGCCTGTGCATCCTTCAAGATGTTCCAGGCCCCCTCCTCCGGGAAGCACTCTTTGAACTGGTGCTGGCAGGGCCAAAGCTAACCATGAGGCCTGGCAGATCTTCACTGAGAAGCTGAGAAAGCTCACAGTTCACGGGGTGTGGGGTGGAGGCAGGAGCCCTAGGGGTTTAATCTTGAGTCTGCTGGCACACTCTGACCTAGGCAACCTCCCCCTCCCCCCTGTGCAGCACCAGCATACCACCCAAACCTGTCTGTGCAGAGACAAGCCCCTTACCTGACACTCGGTCAACACTGTACATCCTTTCCAGCTTCTTGCGGCGGCCAGAGGAATCGGGCAGAGGTGGCTGGTCCAGCCCAAAGGCCCGAGGGGAAGGGCCAGGGGCCAGCTGGGCACATCCGGGACACTCCTTGGAACCCTGGCGGCTGCCTGCCCAGCTCTGGCAGGGCCTGCTGACATCCTCGTGGCTGCTGCCGGGGCTGGCGCGCAGGGGCTGGCTGTGGTGGTGAGCGTGCCGCTCCCGCGGGCCCCGCCCCTTCACCACAGCCAGCTCAATGGCCTCCGCCTTGGGGCTGGGGAGCAGGGCTGGTTCCCCAGAAATGGTGTACACGCGGGGCTGGGGGCCCTCACCAGCCGGCTCCCCAACGATGGCCTCCTCTGAGAGGCTGCCTTCGTAGCGGCCGTTGGAGACGACGGAGAGGCGGCGCTTGTTTTGAGGGGCTGGCTGCATCTCGGGGGACCCGTCGTGGCCAGAGTAGGCGTCAGCCAGCAGGTGGTCTGGGAGAGAGGCACCAGGTGGGCCTGCAGCCCACTGGGCCTGCCCTCCCTGTCGCAAGCTGTAGGCACCTGACCTGATGTGGGGGACTGGTGCTACCCAGACCCTAGGCGCTGACACTTTCAGGAAGAGTGTGTCTAAGCCCCTCGCACCTCCTTTGGGCCTGAAGCCCTGGTGTGCAGGAAAGGGAGGGGAAAGACAAGCCGTGCTACCTGTGCATGGTCCTGGGGGCTAGGAACAGGCAAGCCATCCCCCAGCAAGCAATCATGGTTTGCCTGGTGCCAGCTTCTCCCCTCCTCCCACCAGCTGGCCCCGGAGACAGTGGTGCCAGCCCTAGGGTGCCAGGAGGCCCGTTGCCATGCCAACAGCCCAGGCTGGGTGGGTGCCATGGTGATGAGTGACTCTGAGCTGCTCCTAGGGCTCTGGGCAGGGATGTGAGGAAGCCAGCCCTGCAGGGCATCTGCCGCCCAACCACTACCTCTCCACCCCTGGTGAGGCAGGTGATGTGTGCCCTAGGTTGGGGGGTCTCAGACCCGCCCTGGCATTGCCTCATAGGCCCCCACCTGCACCGTTGCGGTTCTCAGGGTGACTCTGGGACAGGTACTCTCCAAACGCTCGGGCTGCTCTGCAAGGTGGGCAGAGGGGGCACTGTCAGTGCATGCAGCCCACCCTGGCCAGAGCCTGGGGTCCCCACCCCCACGCAGGCCCGCCCCACCAAGAGAAAGTCGGGGACCATCCATCTCCAGAAAGCCCAGGAATCCTTGGGTCCTAGAGCGCCTTGGCCAGACTTGCAGGCCAAGGCCAGATCGTGGAGCAGTGGGGTCGTGAGGCCAGAGGCCCACTCCCGACTCGGGGCGCCCACTCGCCCACCACCGGCTCAGGGAGGGGAGGACTGGAGAGGGCACCAGGAGAGGGAGACGCGGCGAGAAGGCGTGGGGGAGGGGGCGCTGGGTGCGGGAGAGGCGCCGCAATGAGAGAAGCTCGAGGGGCGCGTGGGGGCGGTGGGGAGCGCGGGGCGAGCGAAGGGGGCGGGGGGCACGCCAGCCGGTCCAGCGTCTGGACCCTAGGCTGGCCCGGACGCCCAGGGCGGGGGTCCCGGCGCACTCACCGCACTTTGGCCGCCACCGAGGACATGGCCTCGCTCCTCAGCGCCCTCCTCCTGGAGGCGGCGGCGCCCATGGTCGAGGCGGCCGCGCATCCCCCGGGCCTCAGAGCGCGCCCCGCGCCCGCCGCCTCCGCCGGGGGAGCCGCGCCGCGCCGGGGGTCGCGGTCAGGGTCGCGCTCGCGCTCGGGGTCGCCCTCGCCCTCGCGCTCGGGGTCGGGGTCGGGCCAGGGTCCCGCATGGCCGCACCCGGTGCTCCGCGCGTCCAGCCGCTCGGGGGAGAGCTGTGCCCGGGCCGGGGGCGGGCAGCTCCGCCTACCGTGACGTCACGGGAGGGGCGGGGCTCCGGTGCGGCTCCGCCCGCAGAAACACGGGACCGGACGCCTGGCTCTGCGGGCTCTCGCTGCGGCCTTCTGGGCGGGGAAACTGAGGCCGGCGGTGCCCTGACCGCAAGGTCTTAGGCCCGCGGGCCTCACGGCCGCTGCTCGGAAACCTGCAGGAGTCACAGCACCGGCGCTTCTATGACACCAAAGGGCTCCCCTGCGCCACTGAGGACCCGAGACCGAAAAGAGCGCGCCCGCAGACTTGGGCTCGGCTTGGTTTTGGGGGGACCCCAGCTCCATCCAGACCCTGGGCCCCTGCCTGGCTAGCCCGGAGTTACCGCCCTGGCGTCTCAGGCCCCATCATGAGGGTTCCTTGGAGGAGGACAGATGACCGTCCGGCCTCGGGGACGTCCCCCACATCGGGCACATCTTGGTGTGACCCTTCCCACAGGGACCTCAGCACGGGGAGACACGCCCAATACACGGTTGGATCTGCCTTTATTAACACACCCAGCTACAGCGTCAGGGCTCCCACATCTCTCAGGGGCCGCGGGGGTTCACAGCCCCCTGGGACTGCTGCGTGAGTGCAGGGGCTGCCAGTGCAGAGAGAAAACCGCAGTCCGTGACACAGCCCAGGGCAGGCACAGGGGATGCTGCACTCTGGATGGGTCCGCGGTGAGCCAGGAGATGAGCCGCCGGGTTTGGGGAAAGCCGCCTGGGGTGTCAGTGCGCAAACGCGGGCTCATCCTCCTGGAAGCAAAAGGCAAGGTGAGGGCAGGAGGGACGGGCAGGTCTGGGCTGACCCTGGACTGGCGGCCACAGTGCAGCAAGGCTGCAAGGGGGAGCAGCGCCCAGAGCCAGGACCCAGAGGCCCCACACGGGCCCTCAGCTCACCAAGTCAGAGCCCAGCGTGGCTGGGGTGCTCTGGAAGTCCACGTCGGCATCCCTGGGGACGTCCAGCAGCTCCTCCTCCCACTCAGTCTGGTAGTCAGATTCGTCTGGAGCAGAGGGGAGGCCACATTTGCTCCCTTCTGAGGACAGGGCCATGCCTGGTGCAGATGAAGCACAGAGGCAGGACACTGGCACAGACCCCACCCCCACCGTGGCATGGGGGCCCACACAGCCACGCAGGCCCAGGGCTGCCGAGTCTGTCAGAGAGGAGCCTGGCTGCACACACCCAGGTCTTGTTGGCCTTGGGCCCCACACTTGGGGGTGTTGGGTCTTCCACAGACAAGGAGGGCACACGCTCCTCACCCCTCTCGACCAGATGCCCCAGGCCTCTTCCAAGAGGGGCTGTGGAGCAGCAGCTCCAGGCCCAGCCCAGTTGCTGCAGAGCCTGGGGCTTTCACCCTGGGGCAGCCACCCGAGGACAGGCCTCTGCTGTGAGGAGTGTCGGGGGCCTACCACCCAGTGCAGGGCCGACACTGAGCCCCGTGGTGCTGAACTGGCCTCTCTGGCCTGCTGGGTTGGGCAGGGTGGGGGCAATGTGGTTCCACCTCAGGTCTGTAGTGTGGGTGGGGCTTAGGGTGAATGAGGGGAGAGGCCTGGGTGGTGATGGTCCCACTGCTGTGGGGACATGCACTGGCTAGAACAGGAGTGCTGGCCAAGCCTCCTGGCTAGTGGAGCCTCAAGGGTGGGCAGGAGGTGAGGGGCACAGGCCTATGGGGTGGTGGGGACCCAGCCAGCCCCAGCATGCCTCAGCGTAGTGTCAGAAGGTCATGCTGCCCGTGCCGCCTTCAGTTGGACAACTCACCATCCACCGTTGCAGCCCTGGTGGGCTCAATGCGAGAGACAATTTCGGCAAGGTCCGTGAAGGATGCGTTGGGGCAGGTGAGGACCTGAAGCGACGGAGGACAGACAGGTGCATCTCACTCCACGGGACTGCCTGCCACAATGCCCCACCCACACCACCATCCTTCCCCGAGGAGGGCCAAGGCCAGGAGACAGGCCCTCAGGGCCACTGCCCAGCCCTCCTATTTAGGCCCCCAGAGTTGGGGGACGTGGGGCCCAGGGACCTCCCACTGGGCACTCACAGCACAGGCCTTCCTCTTGTCTGTCCCCTGCTGGTCCTGTAGCATCTTCTCCAGCACACCGCTGCGACCCCAGATGTCAAACACTGTCTGCCCATGCTGGTACCCCACTTCCTGTGCACACCAGGGCCCCCGTTAGCTGTGGGGAGCCCCCACGTCCTGTGCACAAGACAAGGCTGGGCGGGCCCACACAGCGCCCTGCTCCTGTGGTAATGGCCGACACTCACACAGATCTCGTTGAACTTGCCAAAGTCCAGGGTGCCGTAGCCGTCAATGGGGGGCCGCAGGTACTCGCAGTAGTCACTGTTCTTCACCATCTCCAGCTGCCGGACACAGCACACGTAGGCCAGGCGTGCCTGGATCTCTGCCATGTTCAGCACCTGCCATCGTCACAGCTGCCTGAGCCTCCTGCCCAGCCCCTTCCCCAGCCTACCTGGCAAAGGCGCGGGAGAGGGCCTGAGGACCCGACCCCCATCCTCAAGCAGTATTCTAGCCATTGACGGAGCCTTCAGGCTTGTGCCCCTTCCCCTCTGTCCCCAGAACTGCCCCCAGGGCCAGGGCAGGGGTGGTGACAGAGTGACCCCAGACCTGCTGGACTCAGAGCCTGGGAGCTGCTCCCAACCCCTTGCCCATGGGGTGGAAGGTGGTGAGGGGTGCTATAGGGAGCCGCCCCCACAGGCACCAGCTCTACCTTGACCTTAGTGGCCAGGGGGTTCCAGCGTTTCCACAGCAGCCACCACCCAGACAGCGCATCGCCGTAGTTGGTGAGGTCCGTCTCATCCCGGCTGCCCACATCGATGGCGATCACCACCTTTGCCCCCATGGACCTGGCCACATCCGCTAGGGAGAAGGCAGCCCTGGTCACCACCAGGCAGAGCGAGGGGACGGGGCAGAGCCCGCCTCACTGAACCCTGGGGGCTTGCTCTTTGGGGCCTGGGCCTGGAGGCATGGGGTCACCTCTCCACCGTTGGAGGCAGGAGACCCACATGCCCAGCTCTGTGGGCAGCTGTGTGCACAGAACTGTCTTCTGGGCTCTTCTGCCCACATGTCCAACAGGTGAGAGGTGTGAGCTCACCTGCAGCAAACCTGGCACCTGCAGTCCGTTGGGCTCTGACTGTGGGCACAGATGGGAATTAATCGTTCCTGGTTCCTCTACTTGGCCTTTGTTCTGCGTGCTGCTGAGCTGACAAACAGGGCCATATGCTGGGAACACGTGGTCCTGAGCCCGTGTGTGTGTGTGTGTGTGTGTGTGTGTGCGCGCGCGCGCGCGCGCGCGCGCATGTTCTCAGTGGTGTGTGAGGCCCTGCTCGGATGCCAGCCTGTCATTTTCCTTTGGCACATTCTAAGGAAAACGTGTTCCACCCCAGCCTTCTTGGAGTGGAGGCAGCTATGGCAGGGGCCATGGGGCAGGCTGACCAAGGCAGCACCATGCTTATACCAGCCGGGGTTCCTCCCCAGCCCGCTGCAGTACCTGGCAGGTTGTTGACGTAGCCTCCATCCATCAGCAGGTGTCCATCTTTGGGGTCGCAGAGAGGGGGCATGTAGCCCGACAGGGACATGCTGGCACGCACGTACCGCCACAGGGAGCCTGGGGGCCGGGGGAGCCTTTGGTTGCCCACGGGTTCCTGCCCTGGACCCAGGGGTCAGGTCCTCACCTTGGTGGGTCCGAGAGCCGGCAGGTGCCACCTCTGGGACAGGGCACCAGCCTGGGAAGAAGCTACCACAGAGCTCTTCCTAGGGGAGGGTAAGAATCCAGGAGGCTAAACAGGAGTGAGGTCTTTCTTTGGGGTCATAACACACTACCAGGCTCAGGTCTTCCCACTACTTTGTGCCCCGACCCCAGGACGGAGTGTGTCCCAACTCCAGGACTGAGTGTGCCCCCACCCCAGGACTGAGTGTGCCCTCTCTCTCCTCTCTCCTGGGGTCTCCAGTCCACCCCTCTGGCCTCCTGCTTGGTGTCCTCATCCTATTGTGGTGCCTGGGGCAGAGGCTGCCCATCCTCGTGTACAGATCTCCCCATGCCTTTGCCTCCTTGGAGACCCCTGGTGCCTCCCCCTCCTCATGGGGCCACCAGACCATCCCTGGGCCATGCTGGCACCCAAGCTGGCTGCATGTGGGAAGCGTGCTCACCATCCGTGTGGACCCGCATGGTGGAGGCTGTGATGTCAGTGGTGATGGCAAAGTAGGGCATCCACAGGTCCTGTAGGAGGGGGGCTCGGATGCGCCTGTCTGGGGAAGCTGACCCAGGGCTGGGTGAACGTGGGGCAGGGGTGGAGCAAGAGGGCGCTGAGTGCCACGGGGCGTACAGTCACAGGCCAGGGGGCCTGCGTGGGCTCCGGAGGGTGGCCTGTCTGGGCCAGGGGACGCACCTCAATCTGCTTGTCCTTGAAGATGCTGCAGATGGTGCTGTTGAAGCTGGCTCCGGAGAACATGGATGTGATGGGGTAGGTTAGGTCCAGCATGGCCCTCACCATCGATGTCACGTCCTAGGGGCACACAGAGGCCTCTGCAGAGGGGCTCATGCCCGCAGGCCCCACTGGAGCAGGAAAGTGGGCATCTGCATGGGTGTGCCCACAGCCCCTGCCTAGGGTCTCAGGGCTGTGCATGTCGTGAGCTGGAGCTACAGGTTGGGCAGAGGCGAGTGGATGGCCCCAGGCCCTGGAAGCTAGGATGCAGCCCCTGCCCCCGTCCCTTCCTGACTTAGACACAGGCCTCACAGTCACACCCTGGGCCTTGACAGGTCTGCCTGCTGAGTGGAGGGAGCACCAGGCAGGGTTTGGGGTGAGGCCCAGCACAGGCCCAGCGCTGGGAGGAGGGGAGCTCAGGGCCAATTGCCAGGGCCCAGCAACAGGCACCAGTGGGACCAGGTGGGGATTCCCCAGGTGAGCAGGGAGTTCTCTGGCCCCACACTCCACCACCTGGGGCGCTCCCATGGCCCAGGGATGGGGCCATCACCCCAGCCCTACTCTCTCTCAGTGCCTTCTCCTGGGCAGGCTGAGGCCCGCCCTTCAGTGCAGCGGGCCGGTCAGAACCTGGGTGAGCAGAACTCGGACCGGCTTCACACTAGGAGGTGAGGTGGTGAGAACGGGTCCTCCCTGCCACCGTGCGCCAGGTTCACAGGCCAAACGTGGGGAGGGGAGAGCATGGCTGGATGTGCACAGGCCCTGTGCGCAGAGTGCAGTGTGGAGGGGACACACACGCGGACCCAGTGCTCCCTGAGGAAGCCCTGCAGCACCAGAGGAGCCTGCGGAATGCAGCCAGAGGCACCCGCACCGCCCATCTCAGCACGTGGCCTGCAGGGGGTCGCCCTGGCAGGCTCCCGTGGCCCAGCACATCCAGGACGGTGGGACCAGCCCAAAGAGCCCCGACTGTTCCCATGCCTGGTTCCCCAGAACCAGCCCCCAGGCCTTCTCTCAGGAGTGGCCACACCGGGGGTAACCAGGTTGCTCATTTCAGGGAAAGAAACATTTCTGCAGCAGTGAAGGGAGTCAGTGGCATGGCCCTGGGGACTTGGTTGGGGCTCTAGCAGCCCCAGGCCACGGGGGGCAGCCACGCGCCTGCCCTGAGAGCGGCTGCTGCCCGCAGGATGACGAAGTTTCTTTTCTTTTAAAAGGAGAACACAAACACTTTTGATCCCACTCATGATTTCAGCCAGGGCTCCATTTTGTTCACAAAAGCGAGCACAGCACCGAGAAGGGCAGGCAGGTGATGCCGCACCTGCGGGAGCCGCGAGCCCGGCCTGCTGGCCCTCTGCTCCTGCGGGGCAGCCTGTTCTCTCTGTGTTCTTTGATTCCCTATTTGGTGTTTCATTCTGACATCCATCTCTCACAAGGCCAGACCACAGCCACCCCCGCCCGCCTGCCACCACCAGCCAATGTCCCCGGCTGCTCCCTGCCCTGTGGCCCATGAGTACAGTCCACTCTCCTTGGCTGGCCCTGGCCTCCCAGGCTGCCCCCAGTCACTGGGCCGCTGCCCACCACAACCCACACCCTTTGCTTCTCGGTGCTGCCCCTGGGCCCCCCACATGCTCTCAAAGCCCCGCAGAGCCACGTGCAGGGGCGGCGCCACGGTGCCCTGTCCTCCTGGTCCCCACAGCACCAGCCCGGCCCGGAGCTGGACCCCAGAGAGCATGGTCAGCGCCTGCTCACCTCGGCCCACTGCTTGGCTCGGATCCGCGTCTGGCTGTAGCTCCGCTCCTCAGAGTACAGGGCGCCCATGAAGGCCCCAATGGATGTGCCTCCAATCATGTCCACAGGGATGCCGCACTCTGCCAGGGCCCTGAGGATGCCCACCTGGGCACAGCCTCTGCACCAGCCAGGACACAGAGCAGGGAGTTAGCACCGCCAGGGTGGCCACCTGTAGCCTGCTCAGTTCCTGACTCCTGCACAGGCCAAGATGCTGACTCAGAGAGGGATCCTGGCTGCTCTGTGGAGGCCCTGGAGGACGGTGGGGATGAGGTGGGGAGGGTGTCCCAAGAGGCGACCAGCACTGGCCTCTTCTACCTGAAAACACCTGCTGCCCCCATGCCAGGATGTGTGCCAGCCGGGTGGGGTGGGTCCTGGGGAGCGCAGCACACAGAGACCAGGAGGCCAGCTTCTCATCACCCTGAACTGGGGCTGGAGTTCCCACCCAGAGCCTCCACCTGCCACCATTTTCCTATACAATGCACACCATGCAACCAGAAACCAGCAGTCGTATGAGGAGAAGAGACCATAAGACCATAAGAAAAACAGATGAGAAAAGAGGACCCGGAGTTAGCCCAGGTAAGCCCATTTGGAAATGGATAGCGGAGATAGTTGTACGACATCGGGAATGTATTTAACTGCATACTCAAAAATGCTTAAAATTATAAAGTTTATGTGTATATTTTAACACAATAAAAAAGAACCGTATGTAGTATCACCACAAACTCAGGCATAAGCCTTTCAAAAAAGTTCAAGGAATTAAAGACAAAATTGATAATTTTGGAATAAAATCAAATAGAAATTCTGGAAGTAAAAAATAAAATTACTAAAATGAAAAGCTCAATGAATGTGTTTAACAGCAAATCGGACCAGCTTAATTAAGAGAGAAATGGTGGCACAGAAGGTAGATCGGGAGGAAACATTCGTCGAATTGCAAACATTGAAGGGATGGAATATGTAAAATATTCTCTTACGAAACACGTCCAGGAGCACAGAAACATACGGGATCTGGTGCAAGGTCTCATTTACGTGTCATCTGAGCCACAGAGAGAAGAGACAGAACGGAGCAGTATCTGAAAAGAGAACTTTTGGGCATTTTTTAGAATTGATGACAGGCATCAAGCCTCAGATTTGAGAAGCATTAAAAACTCTAAGCATAAATCAAAGAAAACCATTTCTGCATCACTGAAAACCCAAGGTAGAGAAAAAACTCTCTAAGCCAGGGTGAGAAGAGGAGGCATGTTGCCGTCAAAGGTACAACAGACAGCGCTGACTCATCTGTCCTTCGAGTGGGTCCTTTACAGACAATGTCTGCTGGCCCACAAGTTAGGGAAACAATAGCCATTTAA
Organism: Indri indri; assembly: GCA_004363605.1. Lineage (NCBI taxonomy): Eukaryota > Metazoa > Chordata > Mammalia > Primates > Indriidae > Indri > Indri indri. The sequence goes on along the minus strand of RJWJ010015280.1, from coordinate 21,212 downwards.
ATAAGAAAGTAAAATTAAGGAAATAACAAAGAGCAGAAATTAAAGAACCAAAAAACAAACATACAATAAGAGGATCAACAGAAATCAAAGCTGGTGCTTTGAAAGGACTAATTCAACTGATAGCCCCGGTAACACTGGCCAAGGAAAGAGAATAAAAGGACAAAGGGCCTCAGTCAGTAATGTCAGGAATGAAAAGGGGATGTCAGTACAGACACTTTTGCTAAAAAGATAAGAGGCTACTGGGAACGATGTCACGCTATAAATAAATTCAGATCAAACGGACACATCCCTAGAAAAACATAACTTACAAAACTAACATAAGAAACAGAACATCTGAACAGCACAGTAACCATTAAAGAAAATGCATCCTTAACTTTTAAATCCCTACGAAGAGAATTTCATGTCCAGATGGTTTCACCACTGAATTCTGCTAAACATATAAGGAAGAAGTGACACAAATTTTACACAAAACTCTCCAGAGAATAGGAAAGAAGCACTTCCCACCTCCATTTATGAAGCCAGCAAACAAGCTGTCATGCCAAAGCCGGTAAAGATATTCCAAGAAAGGACAATTTAGTCAAGTGTCACTCTAATTCAAACTGCATCTAGGAATATACAAACAGGCTAGCTCATCGTGACCACATGGGTCTATCCCAAGAACACATTAGTTTTAGTATGAAAATCAATGTAATTCACGCATTAACAGATTAAGGGGAAAATACATCATCTACCATTTGTAAAAACTATCATTTATAATCCCAGCACTCTGGGAGGCCAAGGTGGGAGGATCACTTGAGGTCAGGAGTTCAAGACCAGCCTGGGCAACACAGTGAGACCCTGTCTCCTCTAAAAATAGAAAAAATTAGCCAGGTGTGGTGGCTGTGCCTGTAGTCCCAGCTACTTGGGAGGCTGAGGCAGGAGGATCACTTGAGCCCAGGAGTTTGAGGCTGCAGTGAGCTGTGATGATGCCACTGCACTCCAGCCTGGGCAACAGAGGGAGGCTCTGTCTCAAAACAAACAAACAAAAATTGACAATATTGAGTGTTGGCAAGAATGTGGGCAACTGGAACTCTCACTTATCACGGGTGGGGGTGTAAAATGGTACAACTACCCCATGAGTATGTAATTCTACTCCCAGGATTTGCCCAAGATGAAAGAGAACATATGTCTACACACAGATTTGTACAAGAATGTTTATAATAGTTGTGTTCATAATAACCAAAACCAGAAAACAACCCGCTCTCCATCAACAGGAAGCGGGATAGTGAAGTGCAGTTATGTGGCACGCCCCCTCAGCAGCACTGGTGCCGACGGGACCAGGGACACAGGCGCATCTCAGACATGCCGCACTGGGTGAACAAGACGGACACAGACAGGAGCACGGTGCGGGACTGAGGCGAGCACGCAGGCGAACGAGTAAACACCTGCCGCTGACATTCTCAGAACTATGGTGTTGCACGATGACACCGAGAGAGAATACCGTAAGGGGAAAGAAGCATTCAGACATCAGAAATATCTTAGCAGAGAAGATCAATTGGAAGATACATTTGCGGAAAATCTCCCAGAAAGTAGAATAAAAAGACAGAGACAGAGAATACGGGAGGGAAAAGATATGAGACTTAGAGCATCCATCCAGGGTGCCCAAAATCTGATCATTAGAAGCTCTAGGAAGAGAAAACAGAGAAAAGAGAAAGGTATTTATTTCAAAAAATAAAACATTTCCCAAAGTTCATAGATTCCCAAATTTGAAAGGACCCACTGGGAATCCAGTGTAATGGATCAAAAAAGAACCACGCCAACGCGCATCGTCACGTACTTTCAGAACACCAAGGATTAAGAGAATCTCCAACAAAGTTCCAGAAGAAAAACACAGGCCTCATGAATAAAAATAGCACTGCACATCTCAACAGCTGTACCAAAAGCTGAACAGGCAACAGTACCATGCCTTAAAACTTCTCAGAGACAATGATTTCCACCTAGAATTCCACACCCAGCCCACGGTCACTCGAGCACGGGAATGGAATAAGGACTTGTTTGGAAAGGCACAGTCTTGCGATTTTTACCTTCCACACATCTCCTCCTGAGGAAATTTCTAGAGTATGTGTCCACCAAAATGAGGAGTACATCAAGGAAGAGGAAGACATGGAACGCAGGAAACAGAGTTGAACACAAGAGAGAAACAAAGGTAACTCCCAGATGATGGTGAAGGAAAATTCTAGGGCGACATCTCAGCAACATTTTAGAAAGCAACCAGGAGCAACAGGAGGAAGCCGGAGGGTTAAGTGGAGATGACTCCTCAGAGTTAAGTACAGACGACTGGCGCCTGAACACACAGAGAGCTTCGCGCTTGCAGCAGAGCGTCTGCGGGTGAATCGATACCCAGAAAACCGAGCAAATGGCAAACGCAACAATTGTTAACTCCAAGGAAGGAGACACAATCACAGCACACAACACGGTGAGACCTGGCTCTGGGTAGCAGCACACATGGCGAGTGAGTGTCAGGCCACACTGTGACCGTGAGCGGGAAGGAGGGAGACAGGCCCAGAGAGACAGACAGAGCTGCACAGACTCTGACTTTGTGTGTGTTGGAGGGGGCTACGAAGTCAATAATCTAAAACACAAAAAACTGAAAAATTAATAGAATAGGGATTCTATTTAGAACTATAGACAGGCAGACAGCCAAAAAAAGTTGACAGTGGTTACTTCTCAGATCTCTCTGGATCAGGCGCGGGAGGTGTGGGGAGAGGACTGCTGTTTTGTGGTATGTGGCTTCTAAGTATCCCCTGGACTAAAATTACATTTTCATTCAAAATGCTGCAGATCTGGCCTGCGAGCCAGCTCCAAGTCTGGGCTCAGCTGCTCTGAGCCGCCTGCTGTCCAGACCCACAGGAAGAGCCCTGGGTCCTTCCCTGTCGGGCAACCTCAGGCGGGTGCTCCTTCCTCGCTCCCCAGCCAACCTGCTGGGCCAGGCGCCATGCACAGAGGTGCTGGCAAGAGCAGCCACCCGGGGGGCCACCCTCGCACCGGCCCAGCAGCCCTGTCACCCCCGTCCAGGGAGGCGCGGAGCAGCAGCAGGCGCTGGCATGTGCCCTCCTGCCACCTCGGGACTCCCTGGGCCCCACTTCTGCCCCAAGTGTATTTCTCTTTAACTGAGTTCAGGAGAGGGTGGTGTCAGAGTTAGAGTTAAAAGTCCTTTAAGGAACTCAACAGCCCAAAGAACTACAGAAAGCCACTGGCTCCGGAGCAAATCGGATCATTGCTCCATATGGCATGTACTACACGGAAAAAACTTGCCAGGAGCCCCCTGGCAAGACTGAAAGGGGAAGAACAGGTTTCGTGAACGGCTAATAGGCAAACGAATGCTTCAAAGACAATCAGAACAAGATACAAATTTTCTTCTACTAAATTAGCAACAATGAAAACCAGGGAAGTTCTGGGCGAGAGGGGTGAGAGGCGCACCAGGCAAGAAACCAGGCCCACCCACGGGGACTCTCTCTTGAGGACGCTGGAGGTTGGATCCAGAGGGGCAGAGCCCACCTGTGGCCTGAGGGTCTCTTGGTGTGCAGCACGTCCTCGCAGCATCCACGGGTGACTGTCACCACTCGCCCATATGTTAGGAGTGGTGTGGGGGAAGGGGCGGGACTCACCTTGCCCCACCTCCCCCGAGGACCAGGGCGATGGCGTTGCCTGTCAACACCCTTGCCAGGCGGGAGAAGTCCGAGTGCCGGTCTGGGGGTCTCTGGAAGACGCGCTTGTACATCTCCACCTGGGAGAGGGGTCGGCAGGTGGCAGGGCTGGTGCGGGACCCCTCCCCCGCTGACTCGGTGAAGGTGAGTTTCCTCCATTTCTGACCCCAGACGCCCTCCAGGATGTGGCAGGGTCTGTCTGACACGACCCTGCCAGCACCTCAGCTGGGCGGTGTCAGCAGAGGGCACACGGGTGGATGAGCAGGCCCAGAGAGACCACCAGACCACAGGGCCCCTCCCCCTGGGACCCCACACATTCCGGCCCTGCAGCAGACGGTGCTCTTGAGGGCTAGGGATCCTGGGCAGCCACGCGGCCCCAGGACTGGCCCCTGCGCCGCGGGGGCGGGGGCTGCAGCGTGGGCTGCCTCTGCACTAGGCCCCCGAGAAAGGGCTCAGGACTTGCTCTGGACCCCGTCAGGCCTGTCCTGAGGGGGTGCTCCTCAGGCTCGTGCCTGCGTCTGCAGGGTGCGTCACCACTCTGTGGCCACAGAATCCTGAAGATCGAGATCAAGCCAATGCGAGCTCGTGACCAAAGTCCACAAGCACGTGGAGAGGAGAAAAGCCATCGTAATCAGAGCCCCAGAGAGCTCAGATGTTAGAACATCAGAGAGAGACTGTAGGGATATTTTGAAAAAGTCCAGGGAAACAAACCATGCAAGCAGGAGGCAAGCAGAAGCTCAGAGTTCCTGCTGGGCTGGCCCGGCCACGGGCACCCAGGTCTCACCAGCTTTGGCAGACTCCTCCTGGAGAAGACGCGGCGTGGGCAGCGGAGGTGCAGGTGGCCGGAGCACCAGCTCCGCATGTTGAGCCACTCCACGGTGCGGGCCGGCGCCGGCCCCTCCTCCCTGTGCAGCAGGACCAGCTGCTTCTGGGCCCGCACGGCCGTGTTCTCCAGCATGCGCTCCAGCTGAGAAGTAGAGCCCGCGTGTCAGCCCGCCCTGAGCCTGAGGACTCGGGGGCAGCAGGGGTCTGAAAGCCAGGCAGGGCCGTCCACCCAGGCCACGCCGGAGACCTGCTCAGGACCAGCCCCACACAGCACAGAGGCCTGAGGCAGGTCCCCAAGCGGCCCCTTGGTTCTCCGCAGCAGCGTGGCTGTAGCACAGCCTATCTCGGGGCCAGTGAAGCTCTGACCACAGGGGTTGCCCAGCCTGCGCCGGGCAAGGTCAGCCTGTCTGCCAGGGTGCTGGGGGCGTGCAGGGAGTGGGCGCCTCCTCCTGCTGTTTCTCTAACACGGCCTAGTGAACACACCACCTTTTCAAATGACGTGGTTTTCCAGCATTCGCCTTCTCAACAGGCATCAGAGATGAGGAATTCTTAGCTGCCCCAGGACTAGACAGGCCGGAGAAGCTCATGATGAGAATAAAGCAGGGCACAGAGGGAGGGGAGAGGGACTGCGAATGAAAGGGGTGTCGAGACCCCATCCCACACCCGTGGAGCTGGAGGAAATGCACAGGACTGGGAAGGACGTGAAAGGCTTCCCTGCACCCACGGCATGTGTAAAAACTGCACAGCAGCCAGAAAGGCATGTTGGTGACATCTGGGAACCCTGGGGACACAGCCCCTGAGGCTTAGTGGCCCACCAGGAAGGTATCCAATGAAAGGATGTCACAGCCAGCGCTGAGAATGCAGAAGCAGGGAGGACACTCGGGACAACCACAGCCATACATGTGAAACAACATGGACAAAGCTCAGAACCGTCAGCATTGAGGAGAAAAGGAAATTTCAAAATGATATAAAATAGGACACTGTTTATATAGAATTTTGAGCCTATAAAACAGTGCTTTGTGCACACGGTATAAAAATATGGAAGACGGACAGAGGCTCTGACTTCATAAGAGGCCACCTGGGGGTCAGGGGGCACTCAGGGCACCCGGCCTGCTTTGTGCAGCCACCGCAGGGGAAAATGCAGCAAAAATGTTTTAAAGCATGGTAGCAGGCGTCTGGGCATTAGCTCTTACTGTCCTTTTCTGAGTTCCTGAAATATTTCACTCAAAGGAAGAGAGAAACAGAGGGTTCTGAGGAGACAGGGGCTCCCCAGCCCAAGCCCACTGCTCACCTCGCCCACCGTGGGCTCCTGCTCACCCAGGCCCACGATGAGGATGCAGTCGGCCTGCCGGATGCAGCGCTGCGTCCAGGGCGTGAGTGTGCCGTCTGCCTGGTACAGCACGATCCGGTGGATGTCTTCCTGCTGGCCCAGCCAGCTGCACAGCCGGTACTCGTGAGTGCTGCAAGCCACATAGGGAGTGCCTCATTCTGTGTGGGAGGCTCCCAGGAGGCCCACTTCCTAGGGAGCCTGTGTCCCCCTCCAAAAGTGGCAGCAGAGGGCCAGGACCAGCCACCACCCAGCACTCCCAGCTGTCCCTAGTCCTTGGTGAGTCATTCAGCAATGGGACCGTTGCACAGGGGCTGCAGCTGAGCCCGGGCTCTGTGGGGCAGTCAGGACAGGGTGAGGCGCAGGCTGCCCAAGCAATGAGGAGGGTCTGGAGGTCCCCTGGGAGGCCTGATTGTGCCCAGTAGGTTCAAGTTGCCAACTGCGTGCCGAGTGATGCAAGTGGTTTCACTGCCATCAGTACTGTGGTGTGACTGGCCATGGAGCGGCCAGGGTGTGCTTGGCTAAGAGGAGGGAGCTGAGGCTTGCCAGGCTGCCTGCTACACGGGGCCAAATGGGCACAGAAGGCAGCACACCTGTCCAGAGCGGCAGAGCCAAGGCGCTGTTTTATGTTGTCGCTGGTCAGCCGCAGGGTTGGGCCTGAAAACACAACCACGGATCAGGGAGACGTGTCCTGCCAGCCCCTCCAAGGGCAGCCAAGGCCGATGACAGCATCTACTCCTATCCTAAAGGTCTGTTCCCTTGAAAGCAACTGCCAAGCCTTTTTCCTTCCTAGGGAAGAAGAGCCTGTGGCCTGAGGCTGCCACCCCCCGACCCTGAGAGACCCCCAGGCAGCCTGTCTGAACCTCAGAGTAGTCGAATCTCTGCATCCCTGACTGTGTGCTGGGGGCAGGGAAGGTTCTACCACATGAGATCATACAATTTCCCAAATCCAGATCAGCGGGGCTGGCGGGATTCCAACATGCTGAAGTTCACCGGTGTCGAGATGCCCTCTCTTTTCATGTTTTATGTCTCTAAAACCAGCGTGCCGCTGTCCCCACAGGTAGCTGTCAGGGCCTGCTCAAGCAACAGAGAGGATCCGCAGAAAGGCCGTCGGAGGCTCGGGAGAAAAGCCAGGACGAGACAGGCGGCGCAGCCCACTGTGCTCTGGCCGTCGAGGAGGAGCACCCTCCACCCGGGGAAAGGACCCAGAAGCCCAGCGCTGCACATGGAAAGCTGGGACTGCAGCGTCACAACTATGCGAGCCCTGCTGAAACACGGCTGAGCGGGTGATGGGCTGCTCCTCCCAGGAGGGCTGGGAAAGGGCAGGGCCCCTGGCGGGGCTGCTCTGCCTGGCCAGCAGGTTGGAGTTAGACCCTTGAGTCAGGAGCCACACAGCAGTGTCTTCTCAGCCACCCCGGCACAAGACAGGAGGGGCCTCCAGCGCAGGAGCGCCGCAAGGTGGGATGATGCATGCACTCTTCCATCTCTAGGCACCAGGAGCCACCCAGGACGAGACAGGCCACGTCCAGACGCAGGAAAACAAAGCTGCCGGCCTGAGGCCCGCGGGGACCCTGGCTCGGCCCCACCTGCCCCACAATGGACATCTGCTGCTCTAGGCCCCCCTGTATTTGGATGGCTCTCAGTGGCTATTCAGGGACCTCTGGGTTCCCAGGTGTGGGCTCAGTTCCTGCTAGTCTGGCTGCGCTGACCACCCAATCCTGGAGGAGTCTGCTACGGGGCTGCAGGTGTTCCGTGGGGAAGCCCAGGGGAGCCAGGTGGCGCAGGCCAGGCCGGGGAGACCTGCGCCTCGTGGGAGGCCAGCCTTCCAGAAGGCAGGAGGGGTGTTAGCACCACCCGGATCCAGTTCTGTGGGTGTGGCTGAAGCAATCATCCAGCCAGGCCACAGTCCCGAGCCTGCTCTGGCCTGGGCAACCCTGCCGGACTGACTACTAAACAGCTTCTTTCCCAAATTCTGGAAGCCAGAAGAAAATGGAGAGACACCTTCAAAGTGCTAGAATAAAATGATTATTGGCCTAAACTCCTCATTCAGTCAGCAAAACCCTCTCAGAAGTGAAGGTGACGGACTCACAGCGAAGGTGAGGCAGCCACACGGTGGGCCAGGTTTGGTCTTTCTAAATGAGAGTTCTGGGTCACCTGAAGATGGCAGGACAGGGCTCCAGGTAGCCCTGGACTCACCTAGTTCTCCCCCATTTCTCACTTGCAATTCTCAAGAATAATTGTAGAATGTGCCAGAGGGCAACACCCAGAGGTGGGGAGGGACTGGCGGGACAGCTGGGCTCTGTCCTGGCCCCCCAGACACAGGGTGTTCTCCAACGCTCTAGCCCAGTGGGCCATGTCACCCTGGGTATGAAACCCGGGTGGGCTGCTTTCCAGGGTCCTGAGTGGCTTCCCTGAGCCTGGAGTCCAGCTGGCAGTGAATCGAGGCTCCTGCTGTCCCTTGCTGTCTGTGAATAGCGAACCTGCTCCGTGTGACCTGCTGTGTGGCTGTTCTGCCTCATCAGACTCAGGCGAGTTCACAACCGGTGCACGGCAAACCTGCCTTGCAAATATCCCTACAGAAAAGAACAAATCTTGACTTCTACCTTCGACCATAACCAGAATCAATCCCAGGTAGACTGTAAATTTAAAAGGAAAGGTAAAACAATAAAGTTTTAGGAAGAACGTTATGACTTGGGGGACAGGATTACATTTTTTTAATAAAACACAAAAAGCAGTAACCATATAGGAAAAAACTGATAAATTAGCCTATATTAGAATCAAGAACTTCTGTTCGTCAAAAGACAGCATTAAAAGAATAAAAAAGTAAGCCACACCCCAAAATCGACCTGCATAAATGCAGTCAACTAATCTTTGACAAGGAAGCTGAGGCAGTAACTACAACGGAGAAAAGACAGTCTTTTCAACAGATGGTATGGGAACAACTGGGCAACCACATGCGAAAAATGAATCTAGACACAGACCTTACATCCTTCACAAACAGCAACTCACAGTGGATCACGAACCTAACTGTGACACGTAAAACTATAAAACTCCCAGAAGTTAACATTCAGAAAATCCAGACAACTTCAGGTTTGGCAATGACTGTTCAGATACGACACAGAAGGCACGACCCGCGAAAGGAAATTAACAAGCTGGACTTCCCTTATGTTAAAAACTTCTGCTTTGTGAAGACACCGTCAAGAGACTGAGAAGACAAGCCACAGGCTGGGAGAAAATATTTGCGAAAGACACATCTGATAAGGGACTGTTACCCAAAACATATAAAAAAGCTCCTAAAACTCGACAAGTAAACAACCCAGTTAAAAAACGAGCCAAAGATCTGAAAAGATCCCTCACCAGAGAAGACATCACAGAGGGTCAGTCAGCACACAGAAAGATGCTCCATGTCACGTGTCATCAGGGAAATGCAGGTTGAAGCAGCACTGAGATGCCGACGCACACCTATCGGAACGGCCCAATCCAGAACACCGACAAAGCCAGGGGCCGGGAAGGTGTGGACACCAGGAAGCCCCACTCACCGCTGGCAGGAAAAGGTACAACCACTTTGGAAGACAGCTGGGCAGTTTCTTCGAAAACCAAACATACCGTACCGTATCATCCAGCAACATGCTCTTTGATATTTACCCAAAGGAGGTGAAAACTTACATTCACACAAAAGTCTACCCACGGATTTTTATAGCAGGTTTATTCATCATTGCCCAAACTCGGAAGCAACCAAGATGCCCTTCAGTAGATGAAGGGATAATTAAACTGTGCTACATCCAGACAGTGGGATATTATTCAGCATTGAAAAGAAATGAGCTGTCAAGCCAGGAAAAGACATGGGGGAAACTTAAATGCATCCTACCAAATGAAAGAAGCCATCTGAAAAGGATGCATGCTGCATGACTCCAGCTCTGTGACATTGTGGGAAAGGCAAAACCACGGAGACGTAGAAGATCAGCGGTGTTCGGGGACTTGCGGGGAGGGAGGGATGAACGGGCAGAGCACAGAGGGTTTTCAGGGCTGGGAAACTGCTCCGCAAGACACCATAGGTGGGTACATGTCGTCACACGTGTCCAAACCTATACAGAATGTGCATCAACAAGAGTGAACGTTATGCGAACTGTGGACCTCGGGTGGTGATGGTGAGTCAGCACAGGCGCGCCGTTGTAACAAATGCCCACTCCAGTGGGCCTATGCATGCGTGGGGGCAGGGAGTATATGGAAACTCTCTGCACCTTCCTTTCCATTTTGCTGTGAACCTAAAACTGGTAAGAAATATAAATCTATTTTTTTTAAAAAAGAATCCATGATTTTTGTCACTAAAAAAGAGAAGGAAAAACTTCAACAGTAAGAAAACAAACAGCCCAGTTAGAAAACATGCAAAAGGTATGAACAGACATTTCACCAAAGAAAATAAAGACGGTAAAATGTGCAACATCATTATGCACTACCAGAGAAAAGCAAATTAAATTGCGATGTGCTACCACTACATACCTATCAGAATAGTTAAAATAAAAAAAGAGTAGTAACACCAAGCTGGGCACCTGGCACTGCCTATCGTCCCAGCTACTAGGGAGGCTGAGGCAGGAGGATCGCTTGAGCCCAGGAGTTCGAGTCTAGCCTAGACAACATAGCAAGACCCCATTTCTTAACAAAAAATACTGACAACAGAGCCTGGTGAGGATGTGGAAAAACTGTATCACTCACGCATTGCTGGTGGAAACTCTGGAAGACAGCGTGGCAACTTCTTATAAAACACTAAACACACACATACTTATCACACTTCTGGGCATTACCCCAGAGAAATGAAAACGTACGTGCACACACATCCATTACCCAATAATCACAGCAGCTTTATTCGTAACACCACTGACCCGGAAACAACCCACATGACCTGAGTGGTTAAAGCAACCGCGGGCATCCACATGATGGAATACTCCTCAGCAACAAGGAGGTACGAGCTCTTGACACTTGGCATCATTCCGAGTAACCAAAGTCAGTCCCAAAGGCCACACGTGGTATGACGGTACAATTCCCTTTTTTTTGGAGACAGAGTCTTGCTCTGTCCCCCAGGCTGGAATGCAGTGGTGTCACCACAGCTCGCTGCAGCCTCCAACTCCTGGGCTCAAGCGACCCTCTGCCTTGGCCTCCCAAGCAGTAGCTGGGACTACAAGCGTGAGCCACTGTGCCCTGCCTGATTCCATTTTCATAACTTTCTCAGAATCACAAAATTACAGAAATGGAGAATGAACGTGCGGCTGCCAGTGAGTGGGGGTGTTGGGGGAGAGGGGAACTTCAAGGCAGGCTGACGCGTCTGTGGACGGAGCAGTCCTGCAGCCTGGCTGTGGTGCCAGTGCGGAAACCCACACGCACACACACACAAACTGGTGATGTAGGTCTACAGAGTGTACAAATGCCAATTTTCTGGTCCTCATATTGCTACGGAAGATGTTACCACCGGGACCTAGGTGAAGGGCACGTGGGCTCTCTCTTTACTATTTTATGATTTCCTGTGATTCTACAATTATTTCAAAATAAAAAGATTTAAAAAGGGAATTTTATACGAAGCAACACTCTACTGTGCAACCTGAAGATGCTTTGGCTGCACTCTGAGCAATCTGCCAGCTGTCAGTGGAAACGAGTGGAATTTTCTACACACATCTGAATATCCGTCAGGAAACAAAGATCAAGACTATCAAAGGAGGCGGTGAATGCTTTACGTGTTTTAAACTTGAATTTCGAGAATAACTTTTAAATATTAGATATTAATAGTGATAACATCTTTCAGTTTTATAAATATTTTTTGGCATTTATTTAATGTTTTCTATTATCAAATGTCTGTCTCAGACAGCATTTTAACATGGCACTGAATATTCTTATCATAGTATATTGTTTCATAATAATTATACTATACTCATTGCATTCATTATTATATCATTTTGCAGAGACAACTCTTAAAGTTTTAGCACAACCAAACCACAGAGAAGTGATACACTATCATCGGGGTCACCACAACTACATAAAAACTTATAAATAGTGTTAAAAAGAATACAAAATACCTTATGATTTTGAGAGTTCCCAAGCTTTCTCAGAAATTTCAATTTCTTGTTCTTAAAGCCACAAATGCAGTAGCCACCAGAAAATTTGAAAACACCACCACAATCACCTGACCCCAACTGAGGCCGCGGCCATCCACTGTAGTATCCAATCGAACAGAGGAGCAGCTGGCAAAGACCCCAGCAGGCTGAGAACACAAGGACGGGCTGGGGGTCTCTGCACTGAGGACAAGGATGGGCTGGGGACCCTGCATGATCTCCCAGCAACCCTGGACCTGACAACCGTTCTAGCTTCAGGGATGCCCTCAGCCCCTTAGTGTAGCCTTAACGGGGGTGTGGCAAGACCCGCTGTGGTCCTGCCAGCCAGGTGCCCTGTCCGGACCCTCAGCTCTGACAGACGCAGAGGTTGGGCTGCACATGAAGAGACCTAGGACCCTAGGGAACCGCTGAGGACATGTCACTTTTTAAATCCGAGGAGCAACGCGGGAGGACTGTGGGGCAGATGGTACAGCCGGCCAGACACCAGGCTGTGGGGAGAGCTTACCAATGGCACTGAGGGCGTGCTCCAGCTCCAGGGCAAAGGCAGTGAGGGGCACATCCTCAGACACGGGCATCGCGGCCACTGTGGACAGGTTGCCTGCTGGGTTCCCCGAGTCCCACTTGCTGCCCGCTGTGTGGAGCCCCAATGGGTGGCCTGTGGAGCACAAGGCCAGTGTCAGCTGGGAAGCTGGGCTGCGTCCAAGACAGCCTGGATGCCTCCAGATGGCACCAGGGCGCAGCAGCTCCCACGTCTGCCCCGGGTGCCCAGAGGCCTCCTCCCCACACACCCCCTGCCCCGTGCTGCTGAACTATCTGACCACACCCACGAGTGCCTGAGTTCCACGTGCTGGAACTGACGTGTTCCTGCCCCTGGAGCCTGGTGATTCGGGAAGCAAATGAAGTGTGGAAAAGCGTGTGAGGCCCAGAATAAACTAAAACAGTTAAAATATCCTGCCAGGTGAGAGGACTCATCCTGTGACCCAGCCGTTCCTAGAGTTTTCCCACCACTCATTCTAGAAACAGGAAACGGTGTAAGAGCTTAGAAGACTGAGACGTGTGTTTGTCGTCCCTCACGTGCACGGGATCTCCAGAAACCAGGGAAGGCTGGGCTGGGCTGGGGTAGCCCTGGAGAGACGGTGGCAGACCAAGTCTGCTAGGGAGCCTTCCTCTCCTGTACCGTGGACCTCTAAGGGTTCCACTGAGGGGCTGACCCAGATGGCTAGGACCGTCCCCCTGGGCCCCCAAGCTGACGGGCCCCTCGGAGAGCATGGCAGCAAGGATGGCAATGTGTCGGTCCACAGGTTCACTAGCCGCTGTCAGAGGGGCTCTGGTACCTGTGTTAGTGGAAGTCTCCTTCTTGCAAAGGTGAAGGATGGTCCCACTACGCCTGCTGGCCACTGCACCATCGCCACGCCCCTGCCCAGCCAGGGTCTCCTGCGGCCTGGCATGTGGGGGTGCTCTCTCCTCTGCAGCCCCCACAGGGCCCAGCACTGATGGCTACCACAGCCCATGTTTCCCACAAACAGGCCCAGCTCCTCCGAACAGGCTTTGTTTCTGACTCTGCTCCTCTCACCCCTAGTGAAGCCGTTTCCAAAAGCTGCCAGATGCAGCAGTTCCTGACTGGCTAAAGTCAGCATTGGGGTGCAGAATGGCGGGAAAGGGTGGTTGCAGCATGGAGGGGAGGGACCAGTGGAGCAAACCCAGGAGCAGGGAACAGAAGCGAAAGTTTGGCAGCCAGGCCGCGCTGCGCACGGTGACCAGCAGGAACGTCTGCTGCCTACAGGATATGAACACGGATGCTTGTTGCAGCATCGCTTATGACAGCCCAAGACAATCAAGACACCTATTAGTGGGGGGTATGGTTCAATGAATGACCACATAGCTCTCAAAAAGAATAAAACACACCTTTACGTACTGACAGGAAGAAAGCTGATGGTATGTTGTTGAGTAAAAACACACAGTTTACAAACGTAAATGCATTATTAAACGAACACTCAAACAGAAGGTTCCTGAGTCTATACATGGATAGGAACGCAGATAAATGGTGCTGTCCACTCCGTGTTCCACTGATGCTCACGATGGGACAGCCCCGGATACACCCCTGGACCTGGCCCCAGCCCCAGCCCCTCTTCTTGTCCTGACCCGCCAAGCGCCCCCAGCGCTCCCTGTTCTCAGGTCGCGCTCATCACCAGTGAATGGGAGTCCTGGACCCCCACCAGCTCCAGGGCCACTTCCTGGAGAGAAGGCTGCTCTGCACACCGTGGCCAGAGCAAACCTACCCACCCAAGTCAGACCGGGTGCTTCTTCTGCCCAAAGCCCTCCAGTGGCCGCCCCCCACACAACTTGGGACAAACTAAGACTGCAACCGCCACAGCCCCTTGCAACCTCTGCCCAACCTGAGCCACTGGTGACCCCTAACACCCTCAAGGCCCAGCCCGACTGCCCAGGGCTGCATGCCTTGCCCCTCCACCCTCTCCTGAGCCGTGGCTCCCCCGACTCAACCATCAACTCCAGGAGAGAATTCTCCCCTGACTGGCTCCTTAATTCAGCCACAGCAGGTGTTTCCCAGGGAACGCAGGGATGGGTGTTTTGCAGAGACTGCCAAGGCTCAAGGTCCTCTGCCCTTCTCTGCTACAAGGCCGCAAAACCCAGTCACATCCCAGGTGCTTACAGACAGCACACAGCTCTGCTAAGCAGCTGTGACCAAGCAACGCTCGAGATGTGCGGGGACGTCCACGCTCGGGCCACCGCACAGGGATGGGTGCTTGGAGGTGGGAGCTGTCTGGGGGTGGCCTGAGAGCCCAGGGTTGGGCAGGTGTTGGCCATGGGGCTCACTGGATCCCCCAGAAGAGACCTAACCCTGGAGTAAATGCTGGAACCAGGGGTCCCACTAAAGGACCCTGCCCACTGCGCAGTGCAGACACATCTACCTGTGTGAGAAAGGGTGCAGAGGTCACACCACAGCCAGCAGAGCCTAAGTAGCTATGAAGGGGAGGTGTCCATTTCTCAGTTCATACTGTCAGGGTTCCCTACTGTCTCGTGTCTTTTTTATAGGCCCACACAGTTTTTTTTTAAAGAAAACTAGGTAATGATGGACAAGAAAATGAAGCAAAATAAAACATGCTACCATTTCCTCTCAGATCTGGCGCCGTTCTGACTACCTTTGATCCTCCCGGTGGAACCAGCCACACTGGTATAGAACCTGCTGTTCAGACAACGGAGCCCAGGTGCAGCTCCTCCAGCTGCCTACGAGGCTCCGGTTCCTGCCACCCTGAACCTGGCCCTGAGAGGTCACCTATCGGCTTCTAGCCCATCTGTCCAGGAGGTCTTGGGGACCCTGGTGGTCCTCATGCTGTGCCCCACCCTGGCCACCACCAAGGCCACCTTCCCAAACACTGCTGAGCCGTCCTGCAAGGGTCTCTTACAGCATCACCGTCACACCCTCGGCCCGGCAGTTATGACCCCTCTCCAGGTGGCTGAGCCTCCAAATGCGCAGGAGGAACTGGGGACTCAGACTGTCCTCCAACAACGCTTCTGCTGCTTCTAAACGCCAAGTGAAATGCGCACTGCGTTTGTCATGAAAAGGAAATGATCCTCAAGTAACAAGCAAACGATGACACACCCCCAACAGTGCCACTGAGTAGAGAAAGACAAGGAATCACCTCTCCCATTCCCAGGTTAGTCTGAATGTCTCTCTTTCTTGGTCTGAGTTTTATTTACTTTTCCTGCAGCTGTTCCTTGGGCATCCCTTCCTCTCATTTCTCCCAGGGGCTGCACACGTCAGAATCCTCCATTTCAGGTGGAAGCAAAGAGGGATTTATAGCCAGCTTTGTGTAGTCTCTGTGTAGTCTTTAAGAACTTTACGCTTCCAGCTGTGGCCAAAAGGGAGGGAGAGCAGACACATTCCACCTGTCACAAGTCATAAGAGACCCTGGAATAGCACGAGAAGCCACTGTCGCAAGACTCAGGGGGGGATGAAGAGAGGAAGGCAGACCAACTAGGGACCTCAGACTCATGGGAAGACCCACTCCACTAACCCAACAAAAGCAGCAGTGCCCTTCCCATGGGTGCTGCCTGCAGGGAGACTGCCCAGCACTAAGCAACACCAGCACACACCCACCAACTACCCACCGTGTACCAGTAAGCAGAGAACGCTCTGCTCCCCCTGGCTAGAGGTGGGCGTACAGAAAGAAAGTCTTGAAATCTGCGTATACAGACCAGGCCTACGTGAAACTGACCAGAAGCGAGGCTCTGAGAGCTGAGTACAGTGCAGAACCCCAGGCAGCTTTCAGGCAGGTTCTGCGAGCACAACAGGGCAGACCAGAGCAATACTGCAAAGGCCCTGACAGTTAAGTTCACATTCAAACAATAGCCCACAAAAGTTGGTCAAGACATGCTCTATGAATTCAAGCACATTTACAGCCAGCTAAAATACAAGATATAAACAGGAACTAGGCTGGAAGCAGTGGCTCCCGCCTGTAGTCCCCGCTATTCGGGAGGCTGAGGCAGGAGGATTGCTTGAGCCCAGGAGTTAGAGGCTGCAGTGAGCTATGATCACTTCACTGTACTCTAGCCTGGGCAACACAGCAAGACCCCATCTCTAAAAAAATCAATCAATCAGTAGGAACTAGAGTCTCATAATACTCAAAATATCACAATATAAGTCAAAATTACCAGGCATACCAAGAACAAGGAAAATCTTAACTAGAACAAGCAAAAACAACCAAGAGACAAAAATAACGTCGCAGATGTTGGAATTATCTGACAAGGTCCATAAAGCAGCTGTCGTAACCAGCTAGAACCAGCAATCACAAATGCTCCTAACACAAAGTCTGAGTATAGAAGCAGAAGGTATAAAGAGGAACCAGGATACAGTAAGTGAAACGAAACTCTCCACATAGGCCTAATCGCAGAATCAAGAGGACCAGGGGAAGGAGCCAGTGACCCCGAAGACAGATTGAAAGGAACTTCTGTCTTAACAGAACAGGAAGAAAACAGCTTTACAGAATGAACAGTGCCCCGGAGACCTTTGGGACAGTAATAAAAGGTCTCACATTTGTGTCATTGCATTTCAAGAGGCGAAAGGGTATGATACTAAAAAAATATTTAAAGAAATAAAAGCTGAAAACTTTCCAAATTTGGTAAAAGATATAAACCTACAGATTCAAGATGAATAAACCCCAAATAGGATAAATCCAAAGATACTCATGCCCAGACACTTCAAAATCAAATTTCTGAAAACTGAAGACAGAGGGAGATGACGCACCACCTATGTGAGAACACCAGGCATCGGGAACTTCCATTTGAACCAGTGGAGGCCACGAGGAAGTGGCACGAAACTTTTTAAGTGCTGAGATGCAAGAACTGCCAACCCAGAATTACACGTCCAGCAAAAATATCCTTCTGCATGAGGGCAAAGTAAAGACATTCTCAGATGAGGGAAAATTAAGAGAATTTGTAGCTATCAGATTTTCTCTAAAAGAACTGCTAGGCCAGGCACAGTGGCTCTCGCCGGTAATCCTTGTCCTTTGAGAGGCCGAGGCGGGAGGATTGCTTGAGGCCAAGAGTTCGAGACCAGCCTGAGCAACACAACAAAACCCCATCTCTACAAAAAAATTTTAAATATAGCCAGGCACAGTGGCACACCCCTGTCGTCCCAGCTACTGAGGAGGCAGAGGGGGAGGATCACTTGAGCACAGCGGTCGAGGCTGCACTGAGCTATCAGTGCACCACCGCACTCGAGCCTGGGCGACAGGGCAAGACTCTGTTGCAAAACAAACAAATAAACCAAAAAACAAAAACAAAAAAACCCCCAAACAAACAAACAAACAAAACCCACTGAAGAAGATTCTTAGGACAGAATGGAAATGAGACTGGAAGGAAACTGGAAACACCGAGAATGAAGGAAGAGCAGCAGAAATGGTAACCATCGGAGTAGTATCGCAGACTACTCTCCTCCTGAGTTCTACAAAGTATGCTTGATGGCTGAAAGCAACAGTCATACACTGTTTGAGGAGCGTTTTCTATGTACACAGAGGTCACAGTTAAGACACCGCGTCATTAAGGGGGAAGAATGAAGTGGCCCAAATGGTGGTAAGGTCTCCACATTCCGCTTAAATAAAATGTTGAGGTGAGCAGGCAAGGGTGAGGCAAGTACGGACACTGTAAGCCCCAGAGTGACCACTGAGATACCATATGAAGAGATGATGGAAACCACACTTGATACATAAAAATGGAATACTCAGAAAGGTTCAAGTAACCTAACAGAAGCTTAAAAAGCCAGGCATGGTGGCATGTGCCTGCTTTCCCAGCTACTCTGAAGAGTGAGGCGGGGCACTGCCTGAGCCCAAGAGCTCACGGCTGCAATGCGCTACAATTGTGCCTGTCAATAGCTACTGCACTCCAGCCTGGGCAACACAGAAAGACCCCATCTCTAAAACAATAAAATAAAATAACATACAGAACACAACATAAAATAAAATATAGAAAAAACAGAGTAATGTTTTTTGTTTTTTTTTTTGAGACAGAGTCTGGCTCTGTTGCCCTGGCTAGAGTGCCGTGGCGTCAGCCTAGTTCATGGCAACCTCAAACTCCTGGGCTCAAGCGATCCTTCTGCCTCAGCCTCCCGAGTAGCTGGGACTACAGGCATGCGCCACCATGCCCGGCTAATTTTTCTATATATATTTTTTTAGTTGTCCAGTTAATTTCTTTCTATTTTTAGTAGAGATGGGGTCTTGCTCTTGCTCAGGCTGGTCTCGAACTCCTGACCTTGAGCGATCCACCCACCTCGGCCTCCCAGAGTGCTAGGATTACAGGTGTGAGCCACCACACCCGGCCTAGAGTAATGTTTTAAAAAGTGTGTGGCAGGGGTGAGAACAGAAGGAAATAAAATGGAAGACATAAATCCTAACAAAATAATTACATTAAACGTAAATGACCTAGAAACCGTTTAAAAGATAAAGATTGTCAGAAGAGGTGAAAAAAACATGAACTGACTATATGCTTTCTACGAGAAACTCACCTGGTACAGACAGGTCGAAAGTAAAATGAAAAGAATTATCTCATGTGTTGAACAGTGTTCCCCTAAAATTCATGTCCACCCAGAATCTCATAATGTGTCTTTATTTAGAAATAGGGTTTTATAGACATAACCAGATTAAGATGAGGCCGTGCTGGATTAGGTCTCGCACCCTCCACACCTCCACTCCATGCGGCATGTCTGTCCACCCATTCATTCCTTCCACAAACGTTCAATATCGCACACAAGGTCACAGCTGTGAAAAAATATACCGAGACCGTTGTCTTCATGCAGCTCACATGTCGGTGCAGAAAATGGACAACAAATGAGCTAACTAGAAAGAGTATGTGATGTGTCAGGGGGTGACAAGCACAGAGGAGAAAAATTAAGTGGAAAAGGGAAACTGAGAGTGTTGGGGGCAGTCGGGGAGGTCAGGGAGGCTGTGTGAGGTGAGGACACGGGACCTGCAGGTGCCGTGTGCTCTCCTGGGGGCCGCTCCAGGCAGAGAACAGCAGAGGCAGAGGCAGAGGCAGGAGGGAGTGGTGTTCATGGAACAGCAAGGGGGTCCTGGAGTCCAACATCGTTAACCAAAGGTAACGAGTCGAACGTCAGAGTTCTCAAATATTTGAGACCCAGTAAGAGAGGACAGCCTGAAAACCTAGATCTAATAGTGGGTCCTGAAAAAAGCACATACTCAGAACTAGCAAAGAATAAATAAGCTGAGACGAAAAAAAATTTTTTAAGTCCTAATAGTCTAGAATTGTTTCAACGTCTTTCCATGCTTAGCACAGGACGTAGCACTCTAACCACCCGACTAGGTGCTGATCCACATGCATCCCACCAATTACCTTTTCCCAGAGTTTCACCTTCCCTTTCCTTTTTCCTAATCAGTTGATAACAATAGGAAGGAGATGTATCACAGTTCTTCTTTTCGCACATGACAGAGCTTCCCTCTGATGCTGCCCGCGTTGAGACATATTTTTGCAAAATTTTTCTGGCACTGCCCAAATCTAAGGACGCTCTTTATCCTCCCAGTTCAGAGATGCCCTCTGGTGGGTGCCCTGGGGCCTCTCCAGAGGGCGGGGCAGCCTGGTAGCTGGAGTGGGTGGGGCTCCTAGGTAGGTGGGGCCAAGGTCTGGAGTGGGCAGGGCTCCAAGGTGGGGAGTGGCCATGGTCTGGAATGAGTGGGGCTCCAAGGTGGGGCGGGGCCATGGTCTGGAGAGGGCGGGGCTCCAAGACAGGTGGGGCCATGTCTGGAGTGGGCAGGCCTGCAGGACAGGTGGGGCTCCTACAAGGCCACAGGGGTGACCCACCTGTTGCAGGTCCCTGCTGGAGGCTGCCCAGGATCTTCTCACCCAAGAGATGAATCAACCGAGTCACCACCTGTGGGCAGAGAAAAGAGAGACCCCAAAACCACACATTTTACACCGACAAATGCTGGGAACTAAAGGCCCCACAATGATGCTCCAAAGACGACAAGATTCAGGAAACTGCATGGCTGCGGGTGATCAGGCGACACTTCCTTCACACTGCCTGTGTGAGCCATACGGTCACCTTTCTGGCTGCCAGGGTGCGGAGCCTGGCTCGAGGGGTGGCCGTGGAGGGGGCAGAGGTGAGGGGCACCTCCCCAGTGCCCTTGAACCTTCTGGGGAGGCAGCCCCCCACCACCCTGAAGGCAGGGTGAGGAGAGGCTGGTGGGCTTCACCACACTGAGGGCTCTGCTCCCAAGTGGACAAGCCTACTGCTGGGGACATGGGCTGTGTACTGGATGATGCCCAGGAATTATTACATATAATAATATTATTTTTGGTATTATTAATATTAACTTTTAGAGTTGTAGACTTAAGTATTTAAGGTTAGAATATCAAAATATCTCTAATTTACTTTTTAAAAATTAATTTTTAATTGACAAATTAAAATTGTTATAATTTATTTTTAAATGGTTTGTATAAAAATAAAGTGAGCTGGGGGCTGGGCGCGGTGGCTCACGCCTGTAATCCTAGCACTCTGGGAGGCCGAGGCGGGCGGATCGTCCTGAGCTCAGGAGTTTGAGACCAGCCTGAGCAAGAGTAAGACCCCATCTCTACCAAAAATAGAAAGAAATTAATTGGACAGCTAAAAATATATATAGAAAAAATTAGCCGGGCATGGTGGCACATGCCTGTAGTCCCAGCTACTCGGGAGGCTGAGACAGTAGGATTGCTCGAGCCCAGGAGTTTGAGGTTGCTGTGAGCTAGGCTGACGCCAAGGCACTC
>RJWJ010015279.1:0-36428 GCA_004363605.1 Indri indri | reverse complement strand
GAGGCCCCAGGCAGCAGAGCCGCTGGGTCAAAGGTTAAATTGGCCTGCCGAGAAAAGATAGGAAATTTCAGATAGGGGCGGGGAGAAGATGGGAGCTTCTGCTTTAGCTTGTTGGTTGCCTGGCCTGAGAACTGGCTGAGAACAGGTGACATGAGGTTTTTCACGTTACTTCCCAGCCAACTATCCATTGCCTCATCGCGTCCTGCTCCTGGAAGCATCGCCTAGTCAATCCATGTCCTGCTGCCTGCCTGCCACAGGCTGCATTGCGGAATGCTCACACAGCACTGATGTGGATCTAACAAAAATGCCCTGGAATGGCCCCAACTGACAGGCAAAGCGGCCAAAAGAGCAACCGCCAGCAGTACCTGCAGCACCAGGGTCTCACGGGAAGTCAGCCTTCGTGATCATCTTTCTCGTCAGAGTCAACAGTGTTACACGGATGCACATTCTTAGTATGTGCCAGTCACACGCAGCTGTCTCCTCCATGACAACTGAGGTGCTGGGTTTGTTCCTGTTGCACACGTTGGGTAAGTGGCTGAGGGATCTGCCCTGAGACCCACGCTGGGTCTGTTTGTCCCTCAGGCCTGCAGGTACCAGGTTCCCTCCTGGTAGACGGCAGAGTGGTGGACACAGCAGGCGGCCGACCACTTCCAGCGGGGAGGCAGTGGAATAAACCAGTGTGTGCCACACGTGGGGCACCACAGCGCAGGTGAGACCAGACCCAAACAAACCCTGAGGGCCACCAAGCGGGAGAGTAACCCAAAGCCTGCCGGAGTCTTGAGTCTGGTGGCTGGTCCCAGATCCACCCCCTATTGTCACAGAGAAGATGGTGGTGCCTCAAGCTGTCCACGGAGGGACTGTGTGTGAGTGACCGGGATCTTCTTTAAGGCCATCTAGGGGCACTCCTCCTCCTCCTCCTGCCCTCAGCACCTGGCTGCTGGCCCTGTGCCGGACCAGGAGAGACGACAGCAGTGCGACCTCGCAGGGAAGGGACGGTGAGAGGCACAGGGGTTCTCCGCGCCCGCAGACCTGGCTCCACATACTGGATCTTTCACTTAATAGCTGTGTGACCTTCAGACCTTCAGCAAGGCCAATAGCCTTTCTGAGTCTCGGATTCTCTATTTGTGCAAAGTTCTGAGCCTGGCCTTCAGTGTCGCTCCCACTCGGGCCCTGTTTACCCTCTCCTGCCACACGCACGCTCTCCGCCTCGGCTGCCCTCGGCTCGCCCTCCCGCCAGCCGGACCCGCCGCCCTGGAGAGCGCCTGTGTGCTTCAGCACTTGCACCCGGGAAGCACCGTGCATGTTTAGGAAGGTGTCTATGTTTTCACTGTGATCTTGAGAAAGAAAACATAGGACGGATAAGACTGAGTTGTGGCAAGAATTAAATACATAATATACGAAAGTTAAATAGCGATGCTGGGAGCCCGAGCCACGTCAAAAAGCAGCACACGGGGAAGGATCTGGAGCACAGATGTCGCGGGAGTCGAGGTGCTGGGCTGGCTCGGGGGGCTTCATGGCGGAGGGGCCTCCACTGGGCATTAAAGGAGCTCCCCGCTCCTCTAAATTTCAACCCGGGAAAATCCCTCCGCAAGAATGCTTGCAAATAAAATGGATCTTGCGAGTCAGCAGAAAATCTGAACTTTGGATTTTGGATTATTCTAGTGAATAAAAATCATAGTTCATAACTCATTCAGTAGAATAGTTAGAAGAAAAAATGTAGTTGCGGATGTATTTCTTAGCTCTTTCCTCCACATAGTCCTAACTAAGTGAGGTTCCTGTGGGATTTGGCTAAATTGTCATACTATTGCTGACATTCTTAATGCGATTAAATAATTAGACATCTGAACCTCATTCTGAAGTTGTTGTGTTTCCCCAACAGGCTCAATAATGACTAGGAAAGGGAATGAAACCAAAAAGTACAGGGTACAGAACACTTGGGAACTGATTTCTGGCCCCTGAATGAGGGCTGTGGTGGGCTGCGGGGAGGCAGAGGTTGGGGTCCTGGGCTGCACCCCTCAACTGGCTGCTAGGAGGGATGCTGAAGCTCCGGGATCCCCTCTGAGAGCTCCCTGTTGTGTCTAGGGGAGCCCTGAAGCCTCCTAGGGTGACAGGCAGCACCACCCCCTCCCTGTAGCTGGGGCAGAATCAGGGATTCTTAGTAAGAATTAAATTTCAGGGAGACCCTGCAGAGCCCTCCCCACCCTCCACAGGGCAGGCTCAAGGCCAGAAACCAGAGATGCTTGCCGTAACCCCCAATCAGGCTGGGATCCAAATCCCATGGCTGGGAACTGCAGAGGCTGTGGCTGTGTGTCTTGACACCCCCTGATGGCTTCAGCACGAAGCTGGCGAGCCAGTGCTCTCAGTTGGGCCTGGGGGGAGGACACAGCGCAGGAGAGCCTTGCTCCTTCTCCTGGTGGCTGGGTAGAGGCTGTGGTGAAAGCAGGAGCCTCCCCTATAGCCCCCTGGGACGTAACATGCCCACCTTTGTGCTTTAGCTCATGCTGTTCCCACATTGGGAGCGCCTTCCTCCCTCCTCTCCAGCCACCCAGCCTTCAAGGACCAGCCACGGGCATAGGTGCTTCATAGAGCATTCATCAATTACTCCTGCTCTCTTCTTGCTCTGAAATTCCAGAGCAGTGTTCTCACCTGGGGTGCGGGTGGGGGCTGATTCTGTCCCTAGGGGACATTTGACAATGTCTGAAGACATTTTTCATTGTCACAACTTTGTTGGACGGTGCTACTGGTATCTAGTGCGTAAGAGCAGGGATGCTGCTGAACATCTTGAAATGCAAAAGACAGCCCCTGCGACACGATTAGTCAGCTCAAATAATGCCAAGGCTGAGAAACCCTGTCTTGAGCAGCAGCACCTGGGCAGTGGCACACGACTGAGATCTGTGGTATTGGCTCCCACACGCCTTTTATTGTATCGTATGAAAGCCTTGTCTCCGCAACAACACTGTGAGCTTGCGGGCGGCGTCTTCTGCTTTGTTCACGCTCCCAGGGAGCCAGCCCTGGGTGCAGAGGGCGAGGGCTCTGGGCG
Organism: Indri indri; assembly: GCA_004363605.1. Lineage (NCBI taxonomy): Eukaryota > Metazoa > Chordata > Mammalia > Primates > Indriidae > Indri > Indri indri. The sequence continues at coordinate 33,388 of RJWJ010015279.1, read as the reverse complement.
CACAGGGTGCTGGTGGAGAGGCCGGGCAGAATGCATCCCAAACAATGGATGTGGCCACACCCGTGCAGTGTGTAGCAGCTGAACTTTAGCTCTGGGCAAGGCTGAAAAGGTTTGTGGCTGCATTCAGGCCCTGGGGGAGAGGGCCGGGCTATTTCGGGAATGTTTCTTGCAACTATAATGTCCTTTTCCATAAGAATCCTGAGGCATCCCATTATCCGTCAGCCACCAGCCATTAGTGTTGACTACGTGAATTTATGCTTGATATGGTCCTTATGTTAGCCCTTGCCCCCAGGTGAGGGCTGTGACAGCTTCATCCTTAGGGCACTTTGGTCACTAGCTGGTTATCAGGGGCCAACTATCCAGGTGACACTTGGGGTACCCCTAGGAGCCCCGAAGACATGAAAGTTTTGAATAAGAAGTGGAGTTGGATAAAAGGTAGCAATGGGTGATGCATTCTGCACTTACCTGAAGCTTCTCAATCAGAGGCGAGCTCTTCACCTTGATTTTAGGAGGGTGGCTGGCGTTGGGCGGTGATTTCTGCAGAGCAAATGAACCAAAACCACCAAGTAAGTGGGGTAAAGGGAGTTGGAGTTCTGGCTGGAGCCCAAAAGTCACAGGTGGAAGGAGAAGAGGAGAAGTTGTTTCACCCCTTAATCACTTAGTTCCGGGAAGTTCCACCCAGCTCATCAGGGCCTGGGAGAGGCGGGCTCCCCTCTCTCCCCCCTCATCTCACCAGAGCAAGACCATTTGCATCTGTGCGTCAGAGAAGCCAGGGCAGACATCCCTAACACAGAAGGCCTCCTCTCCCGGGAAGGTGACTTCCTTGTCATTACCAGGGAAAGCTGTGAGGGGAGTAAAATCTCGTGACCTTCAACAGTGTGAATCAACAATTGGAGGGAATTTCAAAGAAAAGGGCAAAAACGACCCTCCTGGTTCTCACAAACAAAACAAGAAACCACAGACCAGGAGTGAAACCTGACAGAGGTATTATTGAAATTCCTCCCTTGAACTAATGACAGTTTGGAAAATCCCACCAACGGCATTATTTATAAATTACCATTTTCCAAAACATTGAATATGCATTTTAATTAAGCAGACATTTATTGAGCATCTACTACATTGCAGGCATTGTGTTGGTTATACAAAGACGAACATTATTCAGTCTCTGCCCTCTAGGAGCAGCTGGTCAGCGGCTGATATATGTGCTACATAATCATGTGTGTGCTCACTCGTAGATACCTTTGTGATGAATGAATGTCAGGAATCTTGTCTTCCTTAGGATTCTATCTAAAGATTGACTCCTTGCTTTGTGTAAGATTCCACCACTATGTGGAAATGATGACGGTGATATGATGATGATGAAGAAAAAGAAGAAGATGTCATCCACGTTGTTGGGCGGAGGGCGAGGCGGAGCAGGGATTTTCCTATGGTGGGGAGACCAGCATGTACCCCCTGTCCCCTAGGTACTAATTTACTTGAATCATAAGAAGAAGAATTACACTGGGCTCAGAAATATTCTGAGATATTTATTGAGTGAGACGATTGTATTTTAGAGATGGAAGGAAGGCGACTCACTCAGTGGAACTTCTTGTGACCTTTCCAAGGCCCAGCAGCAAGGGAGAGCATGGGCTGGGACTCAGGAGACCCCTCTGCCTCCTAATTGAGCTTTGGCAGGAGCCAGACGGGCGCCCAGGGCTTCAGCCTCCTCTACCAAGATACAAGTGAGCTGGAACAAATGATTCTAGGGACTCTTGCAGCCTGCATGAGTTAACACCGCCCGGCACACTCCTAGAACAATCTTTAAGGAGTCTTTTGTCTGTGGTGAGCACAAGAGTGTCCAGCCCCAGTTGGGTTGTCCCTAGTTTCTGTGCCTTACGGTGACATTTCACAGGGGCTGGGGTTTTTGAAGATACTGTTTTAGAAACTGCAGCAAAAATTTTGCTGATAAAATTTCACTTTATGTGACACCATAAACTCTTCCCTTCCCCAACTGACCACTGTCTTTTGAAGACAGTGGAAATTCCATAGACACTGTCCCTTAACCACAGTACGGTGCTGGGGACCCAGCGTATGTTCCTTACGGATTTGACCTACAAAGCAGAAAGAATATGAAATAGCCGCTGATGCAGTTCCCAGGAAATGGCAGCAGGTGGCAGCATTTCCTTTATGGTTTAACAAGGGGCTGGGACTAACACGGTCGTGGGAGAAAAACCAGCCTTACATTCCTATGTATGTATGTATGTATGTGTACCCCCCATGGGATGAAACCTGTAAATTTATTTCCACAAGGCCACTGAAATTAAGCTGTTTAATCCACTCGCCACTAACCTGACTCACTCTGCTTTTATTCCAGGGAATAAAACTTCCCCACCTAGCCTCCATGATCTATCCAGTTAGTGTTTTTGTCCACACTGCCAATTCAGTATGGTGCAGTGACTTCTCCTGGGCCGAGCCCGGGTTATCAGGGGCAGCCTCACAGTAAGTTCCGAATGGCCACGGCCTCAGCCTGCTCCAAAGCAGAGACACCAAGCCCAGAGGGCGAGGGTTACAAGGAGAAGTTGACCTCTGGAATGAGAAGTTGTTGGTATGTATTTGCTCACAGAATTGGCTGATAAGCCCAGGAAGCCACAGAATCAGATTGTTAGCACTTGAAGAGACCCAACAAAAACCTCAGTGTTTTAGATCTGTACTCCTTGGGGTTCTTATCCCAGAATAAGACCCCCATTTGGTGGAGGGAGGGAGTATTCTAGGAGCAGATGGGGCTCCAGACCTCCCCTTCCCCATCTCACGTGACCAGGGGCAGCTCCGAGCTTCTCCTTTATTTGATGGGTTTCTGCTCATAAGCCTTGGGTTGACAAAAAGGGTTGAAAACCATTGATCTATTTCAACCGTTTCACTTTATAGATGAGTAAACATAGGCACCGAGAGGTTTGCCCAAGTTCACATGGGAACCCAGTGTCTGTTGGCAAAATGCTGGCCCCAAAAAAGAGGGGAGAAAAAAAGATGTGGTCAGAGTGGGATTTGGGAACTGCTTTGTCTTTGGCTTGCTTGCTCTGTTTTGGGGTTGGCCTCCCAGGCTGGAGACAGAACATGCAAATTCATTTCTGGCACAGATCACGGCCACAGCGAAGGTTCGTGGGCTGCTGGGACGGGCTGTGGAGAAGTCGCTCTCACAGCTACAATGAGATAAATAAGGATAGGTGAGTGTGCAGGCTGGGAACCTATTGGTGGCTGTGATCTATGAGCCTTGATTATGTTGCTAACGTTGGCTATTTATATCTGACGGCAGTGAGGCCTCCAGTGTGCTCTGGTTTTCTTCCAGTGATCCTGACGGCAGCCAGCCTTCACCAGGGAACCGCAGCACTGGGGGGTTCTCTCGAGTTACAATTCTGCCTCAGATGAATGTAGCCCCTCTTTCCAGGTGCCTTCTCCACACCTTGTTCCAAGATCATCCAGTGTTATGGGAATAAACCATAACTGTCCTGACTCCTGCATCTGGTCTGTTACTAACATCTATGGCCCATTTTCTCTGCTGAAATTCTCAGGCTTGAAAAATGGTATGCCTGTCCGTGACAAATCACAAAGGAGGCTCAGTAAGAGAGACTGGGGGGAAGCCTAGTTTCCAAAGTAAAGGATTCAGGAAGCGTTTAAGAAGAGGAGATTCATCCTTGAATCTGAAATGGAGAAATCCCCTGCACGGATTTTGAGGTCGAAAAGTTTGAGTTTTGGGCCCCTTTCTACAAAAAGGAGAAAGAAAACCCATAACCAGAGTCCTCTGAGCCCCCGGAACAACTTACCTCCTCGCCATTCTGGCCCAGCTCTACCTTGGGGGGGAACAGGGGGAGGGAACAGGGTGGTTTCCTTCTTGTTGGTTTACTGGCTGGTGTCTAGAGGGGTTGACAGACAGACACATGGAGAGAAACAGAAAGAGCTAATCAGGCAACAGGCAGGAAGAGGAAGGAAGTGGCAGCTGGATTTAGGAATGTTGAGGGATGTTTAGGGAAGTTTAGGAATGTTTAAGAATGGAAGGAGAGGATTGCGTGTCTTTGGAACTGCCCACTTACTATTTAAATTATTTAACAGGTCTATCTAACGATCTGCCCATTTTGACTTTCAGCCTCTCCTCTCCCATTCCTTTCCTGCTAGGACATCCTCTTTCACTTGGGAGTCATTGGGCTGAACCAGGATCTCAAAATGACATCGACATGCAGCTTTTGGGCAGTGCCTGCAGCTTAGCTCAATGCTGTCATCTTTATCCTTTATGACATTCCTATAATGGCTAGAAATTATGGACCCGATTTTTCAGATAAGCAAACAAAAGTGCAAAATAGTGCACCTAACAAACAAGGCAACTACGGTAAGTTCTCCCTTGCCCCAGGGGCCATGACAGACCTCCCTCCGCCCTGGGGAACCCGTCCCTCCTCTCACCTCTAATGGGCTCCTCACACCGGAGGGCTCGAGAGGATCTAGCCCAAATCTCTGCAAAGGTAAGACAACCCTTTTCGTACTTTCCCTGCTTGGTCACTGGATGCCTTTCCCTCCTCACCCCTGGTTTCCCATCTGAACGTGCTTCCTTCCTTCCCAATTCAGAACCCGCCCAGGCTCGCCTCGCCCCTGATACAGCGCAGGAGCCAGGTGTGGGGACCTCTTTAATCCGAACCCATCCAGGCCTGGCACAGCTGTGCAAGATCTAAGTCTGTACTGGTGGATGATCAAGATGAAAATGAACCTGGACTCCCACGTCTGACGGGCAGGCCTTTCAGCTCTCCGCCCACCCCTCCTTGGCAGAGGGAAAGCCTCGCTCTGCCGGGGAAGGATTCCGCACAGGCAGGGAGGCAGTGGGACATTCCTCACATTCAGAGGGACCCCTCTCTGGCTCCTCTTCCTAATTTGGTAATTACCAAGCCTTCTCCCTCCCTCTACCCTGGGCCTGACCCAGACTCACTGCCTCCAGCCCCTCCCAGCAGCGGATGCTCAGAAGCCTCCCAACTCACCTCCTTGGCGGCAGCTGCCTGCTCCCGAAACCGCCCGGCCAGCTGCGCCACCGAGGGGGACGCCGAGTTGTCCACGTTGGCGTTGGGCTCTGCCAGCCTTTCCTGGCAAGTCAAGGAGGAGAAACAGTTACTCGGCAAACATGCACTTGGCTCTTCTTTGGTCAGGTAGCAGGTGCCACGCAAGGCACTCGTTTTGTGGCCACGGGCAGGAATGCTGGGACAAGGAGGCGCCTGCATTCAAAGCTTTTTAAAAACCATCCCGTCAAACACACTTACTGAATATCTACAATGTGCTCAGCCCTGGGTGTGGCTCTGGGGACCTAGAGACGAATAAAATTTGCTCCTGTCCTGGAGGGGCGCCTGGGGGTCCTGGAGGCAGCACAGGCTCCAGGTTTCTCGTTCCTCAAAGGCCCTCCGGGAAAAGGGCTGTATCGGCAACAGCATGCGAGTCTCCTTCCAAATGGGGGCAAAATGCATTTGGAGAGAGAGGCCTTCAAGTGCGGGACACTGGGCCAGCAGATGCCCTTTATTGAACTTTTAACACACGTATGTGTCCTGTCTTCCCTATTACATTGAAAGCCTTGGGCAAAAAGAGGTGTTCCGTAAATACTTGTGAATTAACAAATAAATGACAAGACAGCAGGTGGCCTAGCGATGGGAGCCGGGCTGCCTGGGTTCAACCACTGACCTGCTCCGTCTCTTCCCAGCTTGGGGACCTGGGGCAAACGGCTTTCTGTGGGATCATGGTAGCACATCACTTATGCGGTTATTTCATGGATTAAATGATTTCTAACACTGTATATCCAAACCGCTGGGGCGAGGCCTGGCACGTTGCAGGAGCTTTAGAAGGGGGTTGTGATGGTCACTGGCAGTGGGTCTTGCCTCGGTTCAGGCCATCGGTTTACTGTGGCCGTCCCTCCCGCAAGGTGCCTCCAGGTTCCCTGAAGAGGCCAAGATGCACCCAGGACACTGTTCACTCCTGTGCACCCTTTGTCACCAAGACACGGAGGGTAAGTCAGCGATGCTGGAAATGGCCCCCTCACTTCTGCCTTGTTACTTGAGGATACATAAACACTTGGTTTTAATAATTTTTTTTACTCAGTCCCAGAGACATTAGGCTTTTGTCTTTTGTCACCATAATGGCAGCATTTCTTACTCGGGCTGAGAACTACTTCTACCACTTCCTCTCCTCACGTCTAGCCCGAAACTGGGAGGACTCGGGCAGCGGTTTGTCTGAGAAAGTCCGTCTCTGCCTTTCCGTGGGTCTCATGCCTACAAAGACAGGGCGCGCTGCCCTCCGGCACGGAGCTTGCACCGCTGCGCAACACACGCACGCGCGCACACACGCACACACACACACGCACACGCACACACACACACTCTCTCTGTCTCTCTCTCAATTCCACACCCTTTGCTTTGTGCTAATAGTGTCTTTCTTATTTGGGTGCTCCCTCCAAAGTCAGTGCCTCTGGTCATTCTGTGACGCTGTCCCCTTGGAGCGAGGGAGGGGCAGATCCCCCGCCTCCTGCCAAGTCCCGGCAGTGAAGTCAAGTAAACGGGGCAAAGCGCGAGGAGAAGGCTTGACTTAGAGATGTGAAAGAACTGCTGGGACCGTGAACCTTCTGATCGGTGAAGGGCTGTTCTGGACGAAAAGACCGGTACCTCTTTACTGCGGCCTGCCGTGATTCAAGCTCATCTCCATTCCAGCCTAGACACCAAAGGCTGACTTTGCATAAAGCTATAAAAGGATTCACCTCTGTTTGAGATGCCAGATTTCCCCATAGTGCTGGGGGAGAGCCAGGGAGTCCGGCACCCCTCCCCGATCACTGCCCCCGGGCAGGGCTTGCACCTGTTTAACCCTCACCCTTGCCATGTTAGGAGAGGTCCTTGTCCTCCTGGAACAACAGAGGGGCTTTAGGGTCAGCGTGTGGTTGATTGAGCCATTGTTGGCAAAGACGTGGGCTGATCGGTTTGTCCATCTGTCTAACTTCCCGCCCGCATAACAGATCAGTCTCTCTGCTACTATTTATTGCCTGGGTCCTGCTGACAGTGCACTCTACCTCGGATTCAAGGCGCCAATCCCTGGTGGTGCAGGAAGATCTATTCCAGTTAAAAATAGAGCTGTATAGGAACCAAAAACTCCTCTCTGACTTCCCTCTCTCAAAACTGGGCTTGGCAAGGGGCTCAGAAGCGAGAGAACTATGAGGCTTATGGAAGCATTTAGGGCTTAAAAGCCGGGTTGAAGGAAAGATTATAATACGTCTGGGCGTGTTTTCCTGGAGCCCAGTGAATGGGTTTTCTTTGTCTGTCTAAGGACTCCAGAGCTGTTCAAGCCTGGCACATCCACTCCCCACAGCCTCGCTCCAGACACTTCCCGCCCTATGTTGTGCAAGACTGATTGATTATTGCTTTCTCCCCACTGGACACGTGGAAGCCCAGAGACAGCAAGTAACTTAGCCAGAGTCACACAGGAGACGCCAAACAGGATGGTCTATGAAACATTTGACTCTAACTCCTCATAATCCATCGGTGGACATCAGTTAAGCAGCATCATTTGTGAACGTGCTTTGAAAACTGTGAAAGTGCTGTACGAAGCTCAACATTACGAGCCACCGGGTTGCACAGGCACAATGGAAGAAGCAGAGTCTTGGGGATGGGCAGGGGCTGGTGGTCCAGTCTGTCCAAGGCTTTGCCTGGATTCTGTCCCGCAATTCTGGTGGGTAACACTAACCTCCTCCAGCGGGTTCAATCCGCGCCCCCTCGGCCCTGGGCCAGAGCCTTCTCTCAGCCCTGAGGCCACCTCGGCACCGGCACGCTCTCACCTTGACTGTGTTCTTAGTTCTGAGAGGGACGTCAGTGTCCCCACCTACTCCCAGACTTCCCTGGATTGAATGTTCTTTCTTTGTTCCTGCGATGTCCGTAAAGCACTTGGCGACACAGCCTGATACGTGCACTGTGCTCATCTAAGGCCGGCTTTTCCTCCTCCCATTCAATCCAGCCGGCTGGTGTCAGGGCCTGGGCACCTGCTCCCAGAGTCACCAACAACCCCCACTCACCCCTGTGGACGACACCCAGCTGCGGGTCCCTCCCCTGCCAGCATCCACTCTCTGCGTCTTGGTCACTGCCTTGACTTCAGCTTGTTTTTCCCTCTTGGGCCGTTCCCCATGTCCTAAATCTGTTTTCTGGCCTCGTCTCCCCTCATGCACACTTGTCTCGTGCACAGATCGCAGGCCTCTCTCCATCCTCCCGGGCCCGGGTCTGGCTCAGCAAGCCCACCCTGCCGCCCCTCCAGCTGCGGTGCCAGCTAGCTCGGAAACCCATGCCGTGGTTACTGTCTGACTTTGCCAGGGCCAGGGGAAAATCACCTCTGGTGTTCATTTCCCATTTCTATGGGACTTTCTTCTGAGAACTGAGGAGCCCCTGTGTCTGGGTGGCACGGAACTTCCCCACGCTCTTGCCGCGTTGAGTAAATACAGTTTGGATGCTACTGGCCATCCGCATAATGAAAGCTTTGTGCACAGGCCAGAGTCAAGCTCCGCCCACCTCCCTGGCTCTGCCCTGCTTCTCCACCTCATCCTCGGCCCAATGTCTAAGTGTCCAGCAGTCTCCGGGCCATGGTTTAGGGAAGCAAGGCACCAGGGAGGCCTTATCCTCTACAGCTTGAGAAGAGAAGCAACGCGGGGGCCTGGCTGGGGAGCTGAGGACACCTCGATCTTGGCCAGAAGGAAGGTTTCCTTGCTCACCAGAAACCGGCCAGAGCCCAGAGCCTCCAAGTACGCCAGCTTCCCAGTCCCCCAGCACTGAGGTGGGTCTTAGGACAGCATGCAGCGTGCTCACCTCTTCCACTGTGACTATGCTTACATTATCACCTCAAAAGGATCAACACCGATCAACAATCTGGGATGCTGCAAAGACTCCAGAATCTTCCTTCACACCCTTACCTTACCCTAGCTCTTCAATCCATCCCAATGTTTGACATTACCATCGTGGGATGGCAGAAAGGGCGCTGGAGTGGGAACCAGGTAGGTCCACTCGGCATAGCCACCTACCCGGAGCACCTCCTGTGTGTCAGGCACTGTCCTCATAGCAGCTGGTATGTTTTTGGTAATTCTTACCTCTTCTGAAAGAGGAAGCCGGGGCCCAGGGTTGCTAAGTAACTTGCTATTCCAGTTAGCAAGTGTGAGCATGAGAATTTTCTGGATTCCAAAGCTCTGGTTCCTTCCATACCAACATGCTATACTCACTGTACACCTTTAGAAGGGTCATCTTATTCAGTCTCTCATCAATACGCATTTACTGTTCCAGGCCCCGGGGCATGTCGGTGAATGAGATAGAGTTCTTGCTCTGTAGGGGCTGCTATTCCAGCAATAAACACATGCACAGCAGAACACCTGAGATAATTTGTAAATGCTATGGGAAAAATAAAATAGGGCACTTTTTCTATGAGGGTGTGAGAAGACATCTCTGAAGAGGGATCATCTGAATTGAATCCAAGTTGGGGAAAAGAGAGGAGGAAAATTGTTCTGAGCAGAAGCACAGACAGGAACAAAGGTTGAGGGACAGGGAAAAGAGAAGTGTGGCGGGGACATGCTGTGCACAAAAGGGGACAGGGGACCCATGCGGTAGCCTGGGCCAGGCCTGTGGGGCCCCGTGGACCAGAGCCAGCAGTTTGCATTGTATTCTGAGCGAGTGGGACGCCACTGGAGGGTTTCAAGGAGGGATGTGACCCGAATCGCACACCAAGGGGCTGCCTGTGGAGGACGTTGGAGCGTGAGCAGAGAGGGCAGGAGGCAGGTGCCGGCAGGGGTCCTCTGAGAAGTGGTGCCGCGTGGACCAGGCTCGCAGCGGGGGGTGGGAGGCAGAGGCAGGGCTGCTAGGAACCGGGATGCACCGGCGCGGGGAGCAAGGGGGTCGAGGATGACTCCGGGTGTTTCCCTTGGGTAGTGGGATGCATGGGGTATTTTCTCCTGCAGTGGGGAAGGGTTGCTGGGGAGAAAGGTGTGGGTGGGCCTAGGCGGGGAATGAGTAGTCCTTTCTTGGTCATGAAAGTTTGAAATGTCTGTGCGACATCTGAGTGTAGTTCAGTACAGGAAGCTGAAAATACACCCAAGTCTGGAGTCCAGAGGCGGGGTTCAGGCTGGAAACTAAACTGCGAGGGTCACTAGTTACAGGTGGTAGGCAGAGTCACAGGACTGCATAAAACCAGAGGCGACGTAGAAGAGGGCAGAGGAGGGGTCCGAAGACTGGACTCTGAGCTGCCTCTTTGTTCACACTGCGCCGCCTTTCATTTGCAAAGGGCAGGGACGGCTCCTGCTATTCCGGTGGGAGCTGCAGTGATATTTTCGTGTAGGTTGCGGACGGGATGGGCTGGGGCCAGAGATTTCTTTGGCTGAAGTGACAGAGGGTAAGAGATCCTGAATGTCGCACATGAACGTTGTGTGCCCTATCCATGCTGTTGGGTCACTCATTCATCCTTTCCTGAGCATCTGTGACAGATGTTACCCACGGATAAGGCAGCAACATAGAAACAGATACAGGTGGACAAAGACATGTGATCAAATGTTTCACACGAGACCAACACAGTCCCAGATAGCTCCTGCCTGCCCACCTGTAGGCTCCAAGGATCTGCAAGTGGCAGGCCCTGGCCTCTGCAGCTCTCTCCCTGGGAGAACACCACGTAAGTGCTCTGCTCACACAAAGCTCCCCCCGGCACCGACCCCAGGGGCGTGTCCCTGTTGGGGCCTCCAGGGCTTCCCATTTCTTCCTAGGAATTGGTGTCACAGTCCCGTGGCCTGGACAGGATTCAGCAGTCCTCACACAGTGGTACCCATTCCTGACCGCTTTGGTGGTTTTAAACTCAGTGTAGTCCACGGCCACAGGTGCCTGGGAGCGTCCTCCAGGTAGGGGCCAGTAGGTTTAGTGGTGACGGCACAGGCAGGGCGAGTGTCCGGGCACATTCCCAGGTAGCAGCAGGGGATAGTGGACACAGGGAGGGAGATGTTCGGTCTGAATGTCATTGTAGTGACAGGCGTTTATCAATGTAATCTGGCAGCTGATGGGTGGGAAGTTTCTCTCGAAAACCTGTTAACTGTTGTACAAGCATGAGGAAAGAAATTATTTTGAGTCTGGTGGGGGCGGGGATGCGTAGAGACAATGTAAATCAGAGAAACAAATCCAGAGTCAGAGCTGGGTTTCAGTCTTGCCTCTGACATATGTTGGGTGTGAACCTCTCTGAGTCTCAGTTTCCTCATTCGTATACGAGGTCATTGACATCCGTGACATCCATTAGCTTTCGCTCCAACCCAGTATGCAAGCATGTGCCCTACTTTCCGGCAGCTGCACCACCCTTCTTCCATGGCCAGCAGCAAGGAGGCCAATCACCCCAGAGTCCCGATAAGAGTCAGAATTAGCCTTGTCCTCCCGGGCAGGGTGCACTGACAGTTTTATAGCGCTCTGCGTAGGGAGTAGCACAGAGCTCAGGCTCTGAGCCAGACTGCCTGCATTCAAATCCTGGCTCTGCATTTACTAGTTCTACGGCCTTAGACAAACTACCTAACTTCTCTGTGCCTCGGATTGCCTATCTGTAAAATGGGGACGATGGTGATAGCACCTATGTTATAGGGTCATTGGAGAAATTTAATGAGTTTATGTATGTGAAATGCTTAGCACAGGGCCTGGCATGCAGGAAGTGCTTGATAACTCTTTGCTCAAGAGTGGGACATCTGGACCCTGCTACTTTGGTGGGCTGTTTTATGACCAAGGCAGGAGCTTAACAGACACTCTTACCCCATCCCTGAGCTCATATCGTCCCTGAGAAACTGATGTGCATGGTATCTAGCAACTAAAAAATAAATCAAGCTAAGTTTAATTTTATGGCTTTTAGGGTCACAACACAGGTCTTGAATAACCCACACATCCCAGCTGTCCAAAGCTCTGTGTCAAATCAAACAGCTGAAGCAAAATATCAAGTCCATGTCCATTCAATGAATGGAGAAACAAAATGCCACATAGCCATACAATGAAATGTTTTCAAGCTATAAAAAGGACTGAAGCTCTCATAAACCTCGAAAACATTATCCTAAGTGAAAGAAGGCAGTCACAGAAGACCTCATATTTATTGTATGATTCCATTGATACGAAATGTCCACAGTAGGCAAATCTATAGAAACAGAAGGTCGATTAATAGTTGCCCAGAGGGGATGAGAAGACAGCAGGTGAAGTGATAGCTAAAGTGTACAGGGTTTCTTTTTTTCCTGGATGAAGAAAATGTTCCAGACACATACACACACCCCTCCCTCCACCTCTGTCCCCAGCAAAAAAAAAAAAAAAGAAAGAACATGTTCTAAAATGAAATGTGATGATAGTTGCACATGTCTATGAATATACTAAAGCCCATTTCATTGTACACTTTGAACAGGTGACCTGTATGGTTTGTAAATTATATCTCAATAAAACTGTTATTTAAAAAACTGTCAAGTGCTTACACTCAGTCTGTTGGTTTGTGGGCAGGAGGGGCCAGTGTAGAGACAGGGGCTTTGTTTCCGCCCTCCTGCCTTCTCTGCCATCAGATTTATTTTGCAAGCTCCCTCTGGCTGCAGTGTGAGAAGGAGGCGGCCCTGGGGCAGGGAGTGGGGAGGCAGGAGGCAGGTAGACCAGCTGGGGGCCGCTGCCATGGCCTTGGACGGTAGAAGATGAGCAGTTGACAACCACACTGCCCCCATAGAAGGTGGGTCCTGGTTCCAAAAGATCCTCTCACCAGGCTGAGCTTCTTGTTGGGTCTGGGTCTGCCCAGGGGGCCGTGAGCTGCATTTGGGAGGAGTGAGTGTTGGGGAGACATGAGACATGGACAAGGGTCAGCCCCGTCTGGGGTGAGGCAATAAGAAAGAAACCTCTGGCAATGGGACGGCTGAAAGGATTGTGATGATCGGGATCTCTAATCCTTGATTTAGAACTGTTAGCTGTGTAGTGTCAGCATGACCCCTTCCTGTAATCCGCAAACCTTCAATACAAGTTCTACTGCATGCAGCAGATTTTATTTGTGGGCACTTTTTAAAGTGGGAGAGTGAGAATCAAGAGTGTCTGTGGCCCACATTTAACGGAGTAAAGCTATAGCTTCCAGAGGCTGAGTTTATTGATTCAGCTACTCAGCAGACGTTAATGAGTCCCTACCACGCATCAGACCCGAGACAGGCTCTAGGGCTTCCTGAGAGCAGAGCAGACGAGGCTCCCACCTTATAAGAGAAGGGAGGACAAGGATTCAGCTGAGGCAGAGAACTGGGCCCAGGGGTGACCACGAGCACAGAAGACCATCTGGGAAGGAGTAGGTATCTCCAGGATGGCTTGGATCCAGTGGGTTGGAGCCAATATTCTGTTGACCTCAGGGGTCTGTGAAACTAGAGAGGATGGTGGTCTGGACTGGCGTAGGGTCCGCGGAGTGGAGATCATTAACAGGACTCAAAAGCAATTTAGGAGGAAGGACTGACCAGAATTGGTAACTGAACAGGCAGGTGCAGAGAGGAGTCAAGATGCTGGCCAGATTTCCGGCCCTGGCTTCTGGGTGGACGGGGGTGTCATTTACAGAGAGGAGGAGCCCAGCGGAGGAGCAGGACTGGGAGGGAAGTGGCAAGAGATGGCAAGTCACCAAGTCACGGGAAGAGTGCTCATAAAGGGTAAGTGGCCAGAGCAGAGGGCCCAGGACAGGCTCTGAAGCACCTGCTTGGGATTTTCGGAGTCAGATGAAACTGGGGTTGAGTCTTGGCTCCTGTTACAAGGTGATGGCAGAGCCTGAAGACAGGCAGGGCGAGCCTGGCTGCAAAGGAGACAGAGCGGGGCTGGGAGGAGGAGGCAGATGCAGGGTCAGAGGAGCAGATTAAGTTCAACCTAGTTCATCCCGCAGCCTCTGAACAACTCAGGTCTTTTGTTTGCTTTTTAAAAAATTTTTTAGGGCAAAGGGGAAGGGTGGGAAGGAGTACCTCTTCATAGCTGGCATGGGTGATTTATTAATAGATGGATTCATTCACCCAGGCCAAAAAAAAATACAATTTGTTACTCTCCAAAGTAAGTTTGGAAACTCCCTGTCATGTGCTACTCTCACGTTAGTTACTCCGATAATAAACCCGATTTCGATGAGAGGTTCTCTGAGTCTGAAGGGTGGCTGGCGCTCCAGGGAGCCGCCTCGCCAGGGTTGCCTGGAGCCCTGGGGTGAGCTGCAGCCACCTGGAGCCCCACATAAATGCCCTTCGCTAGCGGCCATTCCTGCTTCTCCAGCGGGAGTCAAGTGACAGTGTGTGCGTGTGCACGCACGGCCTGGAGTCTGGGACATTTGTCCTTCAGGCCACAGCAGAACGCCAAGGCATACCTTCTAAGATTAGAACACGTTTCCCAAGGACCAGGCCTGCCTCCCTGCCAGCTGCAGCCTCTCCTGTTACAGAGCCTCCCCTCCCCGCCTCCCTTGAGGTCTGGAGTGAGCTCAGTTCTGGAGCCCCTCAGGATGCTCTGCGGTTGTGTCCTCTGGTCCCTGCCCTTGAGACCCTCACACGAGGCTACTGGAGGGAGAGAGGACCATCAATCAAGACAGACTTCTGCATCCGACTCGTGAATCCAGGTCACACGCAGAAGAAATCCACGGTAATAATTCCAACAGCTGTATCGTTCGGAGCAGCCACCACATGCCAGGCCCTCTGTGTGCATGGACCCGTTTAAGTGTGTATCATAAGTCGAAGAGGGATTCAATGAGCCCTGCTTGACCGAGGAGACTGAGGCACAGAGAGGTTAAGTGGCTTGTTCAAAGTTGCACAGAGTGAGGGGCAGTGGGAAAGTTCTCTGGAGTCGCTCTGGGGTATTTGCTCAGAACTTCCCAATCCGTCGCATAAATGAAGAGTTTCACGTAAACGGAAGTGGGGAATGGGGCAAGGGCTACCCTGGAGACCAGAGGAGGCCCTGCCTGCTGCATAGATGTGATTTCTGAGGGTTCCCGGGCCGGTTCTCAGAGGCTGAGGGCTGTCGTGGAAGGGACGGGGCAGGCAGGTTCAAGCACGCCCAGGGCACAGCCAGAGGCTTGTCCTGCGGAGGCCAGCAGGCCTTGGTTCTCGTTATCAAGGCAACAGCAGAGCAGGAAGCTAGGAAGAAATGAACGTTTGCCACTGTACGCAATACCTATCTGCACCGATGGTCTTATAAAACATGCCCACTTGATCAATTTGCCTGTTATTATTTGACATGATCCCTTGAAAATCCCAGATAAGAAGCCCTACAACTCATAAATCAGGGCGTTTCCAATGTTTTGCAGTCACAGAGTCATTAGATAACTAGCAAACATGCAGAAATCTTCTCACGTGTGCCATTTACTTATTTGATCCTTGGTTGCACTTGGAATGAATATGTGGGGAAGTATCCAATTTAGAGGCAGAAAACATCAGAAGAACACGAACCTAAGTTTTTATAAATCAGTGAACTCACAAACCTGTTTAGCTACATTTGCAAAACTCTAGAAAGAATCTATGGGAGCCCAGCTATGCGGAGGACACAGTCTGAAACACGGACGCCTGAGCCCCTTCGAGCACGGTTCAGCCCTGGGCACTTCCAGCAAACCCTGTGTGAACCTGCCCTTGCCCACCGCCCGCCCTCCCCTCTCTGGGCAGAACTGGCTGCTCCCTCTTGTCATTTTACCACCTCTTGGACATATTCATTCATCCATTATTCCTGGACTCCAGGCCCTGTACCAGGTACTCAGAGGATCGCAGTGAACAAAATGAAACAGGTCCTTTCATAGCGGAGGTTATCATCTAGGAGGAGAGACACACACTCAAGAATTGTCATCATTTTACCCCCAGTTTATGGTTTGTTAGGGTAATAAATGCTGCGGAGGAAAAGGATTCTAGAACACGTGACAACCTGACCCAAGGAAGTGACATTTAAGCCGAGGTAAGTAGAAGTGATCCAGGCAAAGTGTGAGGTTTGGGATGGGGGAAGTGTGGGGCGGCGTGGGCAGGGGTAGCCAAGAACACTGCAGGTGGAGTTTACACAAAAGCCTCCTGGAGGAGAGATAGGAGGTGTTCGAGGAACTGAAAGAGGGAGGCTTTTGTGGCTGGAACTCAGGGAGCTTTTAAAATACCCAAAGTTTTGCAGGGTTTTCTCCTACTATACGCCTTGAACACAGAGACCATGTGTTATTCATGGCCCTATCCCTAGCTCATTGCCCAGCCCATAGTAGGTGCTCAGTAAATGCCAGTAAATGAATGAATAAATGAATCATGCCCAAGTAATCCAACACCACTGGGCCAACATGGTGAGGGCTTAAATATAGATCAGGACTTTGAGGTGAAATGGAAACAAAGTGTCAGCCAAGGATACCAGGCTTGAATATTTTCATTAAGTTTCACTGACTCGTCCAAGATCACTGGAATAGCAACCAAAGGGCAAAGAATGAGACCTTCTTCTGCCTAAGCCATTACTTAACAATATGAGCCTCCTATCTCTGTTTGGAAGCTAAGAAATCCATTATAATTTCATATTCCAATCCCTAGGTATCTGTCTTCTTTAGTTTTAACAACCCCACCTATTCTAGAATGTGACATATCTAAAAAATACTTAAAATTTGTCTATTTCTTTATCTAGAATGGTTGAATATGTCTGTTGGCTGCTTGATATTTTCAGGCTCATTTTGTCAAGGAGAAAACTGAGGAAAAGAAAAATATGGGTTCCTTATCAATGTACAATGGTGTCTGCCCCAGGATCTGAAGTCCACATCTCTGGTCTGGTCTCAGCGGCTGTCCTCGGTCACCAAGGGGAGGCTCCATGCCTCTGGGCCCCTTCCAAGGGCTCCACTGCTGCCCAGGGGTGCTCAAGGCAGGAGCCACAACCTCTGGTACATCAAGAGGGCCCCGTCCACAGCACAGGATAGGCTCTGCCCTCCCTTGAAGCCTACTCAGCTGCAATGGAACCAAAGGGGTCTTGAAGCTACTTTTTAAAATGAACTCTGCCATCTCCTCTTGCCACCCCGCCTCCAAAAAATAAAAGGGAAAAAAAAAACCCCCAAACCACCCGGCTTAGTTGAGTTCCTTCACTTGGATGTTCTATTGGGTTTTATAGAGCAAAACAGCTGGCCTCCTAGCATGAAAAGGGAAGCTTGGGAAGGGTGGGGTGTTTGGTTTCAGCCTGCAGAGACTTGTTGCTGTCTCGCCTTCTCTTTTCCACCTCCCTCTCCTCTTGGATGCTCCTCTGGGGCATGGTTCATGGTTAGTGTCCATGAGGCTGGTTCATGGTTAGTGTCCCCTCCAGGGGCGGACTCAAAGCACTCTAGGGCAGCAGTCCCACGTGGGTTCAGACCTGTGTGTGGGAGTGACCGTGGCCTGCTCAAGTCCCTCTCTGCACCCAGCATCATCAACACATTCCACAATTCTGTCTACACCCACTACCATTGCTCAAATGTCTCTTTAGATATTGCTTTTGAATTAATGATAGTAGCCTTTTGTCATGTATTTTCTCAACAATAATAAAACAACTAATTTGCTGGATGTTTATTGTGCCAGGTACTGTATTAAGATTATGTCATTCAATCCTCACAATACCTCTGTGACATGGGCTCATCATCTCCATTTTACTGATGAGAGAATCAAGACTCAGAGAGCTCAAGTAACTTGTCCGGGGTTGCACAGCTATTGATGGGGGATCTAGAATTTATGCTCAGATGATTTACTAAAAGCCAGTGCTCATAACTGCAACACCATGCTGCCTCCAGCAGCAAAGCCATTTGAGAGTTTACATTTTGGGGTTAAAAAGTATTCATCAAATTTCTTAATAATGAGACAAACAACCTAGTAAAAAGTGGGCAGAGGATTTAAACCGACACTTCACCAAGAAAATATATGAATGGCTAATAAGCACATTAGTCATTAGGTAAACACAAAGTAAGACTTCAAGGAGATACCACTGTACATCCACAAGAGTGGCTAAAGAATGCAGAGCCACTGGACCTCTCATACACTGTCGGTGGGAATGCCATACGGCGTAGCCACTTGGAAAATATTTTGGCAGCTTCTCATGAAGTTTACATATACCTATGATACACCAAACAACCCAATAATCCTACTGTTAGGAATTTGCCCAAGACAAATGAAAACATATGTCCACATAAAGACTTGTGTGCAAATCTTCAAAGAAGCTTTATTATTAACAGCCCAGATCTGGAAACAACCCAAATGTCCAACACCTAGGTGAATGGATAAATAAATTGTGTTGGCCGGGAGTGGTGGCTCACTCCTGTAATTCTAGCACTCCAGGAGGCCGCGGCGGGAGGATCACTTGAGGTCAGGAATTCGAAACCAGCCTGAGCAAGAACAAGACCCCATCTCTACCAAAAATAGAAAAAATCAGCCAGGCTCTGTGGCAAGTGCCTGTAGTCCCAGCTACTCCGGAGGCTGAGGCAGGAGGATTGCTTGAGCCCAGGAGTTTGAGATTGCAGTGAGCTAGGCTGACACCAGGGCACTCTAGCCCCGGCAACAAAGTGAGACTCTGTCTCAAAAAAATAAATACATAAATAAAAATAAATTGTGTTATATGCACATCATGGAATACTACTCATGCAATAAAAAGGGGACACCACTGACACAAACAACATAGACGAATCTTAAAGGCATTAGGCCGAGCGAAAGAAGTGAGACAGGAGATTCCATTTGCACAGCATTCTTTAAAAGGCTAAACTGTAACAACAGAAAGCGGATCGCCGACTGCCCAGGACCAGAGGCGGGGGCAGAGAATTGACCACAAAAGGTATAGGGGAACTTCGGGGGTGATAGAAATGTCTTCTATCTTGATTGTCATTTATATCTGGTGGTGGTGGCTATATGACTATATATACATTTGTCAACGCTCATCAAAGTACACACTTAAAATGGGCAAATTTTATTGGATGTAAATTTTACCTCATAAAGGTGATTTAAAATTTTTAAAGTGCTCGTCATCATTCAGATACAGAGATCGAGGTACACTTGGCCTGCACGAGGTCTCCGTTCACTTGCCCCAGCGCCAGGGCACCAGCTTAGTCCCAGGACCCGTGGGCCCAGGGTGGCGGCAGGAGGGCGCTGTGGCTGCACGAGGTCGGCAGCCTCTGGCAGCTGCCAGGAGCAGGCCACATCCAGCCACTCCTGTCCACCCCGGGGCTGCTGCCAGGACTCAGGCAGCAAGACAGTGGAGAGAGCACAGAATTTAGATTTGCCAAGGCCAGGTCTGCAGCCTTTATGGGTTGTGGGATCTTAGGCAATTGACTCAACTGGTCAGGGTCTCATCTATAACATGAGGATAATATTTAATAACACCCTCTACAGGGTCACGGGGATGCTAACAGATAGCGTTTCATTAGACCTCTTGGATCCACACCCAAACCCTGCCTTTCACTAGATGTCATCTTAGGCAAGACACTTGACCTTGCTGAGCCTTAGTTTCTCCATTTGTAAAATAAGGTTTATAACAGCACTGATCTCATGGGATTGTTATAAAGCCCACCCGGCACAGTGCCTGGCACATGATCAGCTTTGCCCCCGTCTTAGCTAGTGTTGTTGTCACCTAAGTTACTGATAGACACACAGTAGGTGTTAGTTGAAGCGCGGGCTCCCTTGCACTCCTCGTGGGGATGCCAGGCTGCTGCCAGTTAGGCCTTGAAGAACTGCACGGGGGTGGTAGGGACCTGCTACTGCCAAGTCACTTTCACTCTCATGTCTCGGAACAAGTTGGCAGCCCAGATGGGTTGGCAGTGCATCGTAGTGTCAGAGGAACTTACAAATGGGAGTCTTCTGAATCACAGGAAAGAGCGGACTGGCTAATTGGAGTGTGATTCTGGCCTCCAGCCACGAGGATGCTCACTCACAGCAGGGCCATTCAAGTACCGGGCTCATCCGTGTCCGGAGGCTGTGGGGTAGGTTCGGCAGGCAGGGCTTCTGAGGCAAGCCTGCTCCTGGCCCCTGCAGGTCAGGGAGGGTCTTGCCTTTACCCGGGGCCTGCAGCATGAAGGGGCCATAAAAGGAAGGCTGCAGCTGGCCTCAGGGGTGTGGCTCCAGTTTGAGGACGGTGCCTGCCCCACAGGTGTAAGCCTGACTGGGATAGTTTCTCACATGGGAGCAGGTGCTCTTGGGGGTGAGTGGCCTGAGTAGCTCTCCAGGGAACACACCTGGCTCCAAATGGTCCAGGGAGTGGGAATAAGGGGTTAAGTCCCTGGGCAGACAAGCTCTGTCCTGCAAAGTCGGAAGGCAAGATCCAGATGAGTTATTTTAGAGCTGAGCAGCCCGGAGGCGGGAGGCCACTGGCCCTGCAGTCAGGGCAGCGGTGTGAGCTCACCGCCTCTGAGCCCTTCCTTCCCAGTCTGTGAAGTGAGGGGCTCACCAAGGACGCTGCCCAAGGCCCCTTCCGCTGCTGGCTCTTTATTTTTTTCACATGACTGTGAAGAAAATTGGAAAAGACTTGGGTTATCTTTCTTATGCAGATGAAAATGAAGGTGGATAATGGATAACCTAATGAAGTTCGAGAAGAATCAGGCCGAACTCTGCCGGGAAGCTCAGGGATGCAGCACGACACCCTGAACATCTTCGACTCTCCCCGGTGATGAATGCCACCTCTCCTCCTCCTCCTCCTCCTCCTCCCAAAGAGGATTCTAGAAGTGGCACTCCCTACCCTTCACAAATCAGGAATTAAATACCCAATGCGATATGACCCTTTCATGCCAAATTAGCAGCCTGGGGTCAGTGATTCTTTTGAAAAGGAGCATTTCAGGAAAGCAGGATGGGGGCTCAAATAGCCCAGGAGGGGTCTATAAGCAAAGACAGAGAAAGTGGGTGGAAAACCAGGAATGAGGAACAATGACTGAGATGGGTCAAGGGTACAAGGCCAAAAGAATAACTGTGAAAGGGAAAAGGAAATGGCAGGGGGGAGGGGGAGTCAGATTTCCATCCCCCTCCCCCTGCAGGGGTTCAGCTGCCCAGCTGGGGAAAAAATAACCCTCACTTTGTTTTTATCAGAGAAGTCATATAAAGAAGAAATGAAGATTTTGCTTTCTTTCATGTCCTTTTCTGCAGTTTGCTACGCCAAGGGCACAGGCCCAGCCCCTTGGCCAGCTTGAGAGCCTCATGGCTGCAAAGCAGGAAGAGTCAGGAAGGAAGCAGGGGCTTCTAAGAATAGAATGGGTCATCTAGGGAAGCTTTTGGAGCAGATACAGACAGGGCTTTTCACTAATCCCCCGGGTGAGTGACTTCCCTTCTCCGCAGAGGGCTCCCAGGCTCCGAGCAGAGGTTAACCTACAAGGTTGCTGTACAGACCAATCTGTGCATTGTATTTCTCATAGGAAACCCAAGAAGGGTCCTTCTAATAATGAGCACAGAAATATACTAGCCCCCAGCCCAAGAAGCAATGCGTACACAATCTAAGATACAAATAAATCAACCTCCTCTGGCTACACTCCTATCATCTATACTGCCCTCCACCAGATGCACGAGAAATCTCTGTGTATACCAGTCAATTGGCTCCTTATGTAGTTATCTGGGCAGATGACTCAGAATATAATTTGTTTTTCCATCAACAGTGAACCTTGGACTTCATTTTCTTCATGTACCTATCTTCTCTGGACTTCATTTTCTTCCTTTGGAAAATGGGGATGATATCTACCACGTAGGATCATTATGAAGATTGAGTGAAATAATACGTATGGGAAGTACCCCATAAACCAATATTTAATGACAAAACAAACAAATACCAATACGTATTGTTTCTGTTTTTGACCAATTTTACTTAATATGGTTAGGAACTGGCTCACGTTGGGGTTAGAACCTGCCTGGTAGTCAAGACCTTAAGCTAAGCAGGGACTTCTGTAGGTTCACAGTTGCAGGTGTTTTAAAGCAAGTGTGATTTAAGAAGATTCAATATCCCTGCAGAAGTCTTGGCTAAACCTCACATGGGGGGAGACCAGAGGAATTTCCTGAAAAGTAAGAAGCAATCAGTCAACAGATTTAGGGAGCAGTGGTGTTTACAGAGAAATTAAGTCATGCTCCCTGGTCTGTTGACATTGACAGGCTAGTCTGGGAAACACGGAGCCAGGGGAGATCAAATCTAAGAGTGAATTAAGAAGACAACGGTACAGAAGTCACACCTGTGTGGGGCGTGACTAATGCCCAAGGAGCAGCACAGGCTGCAAGTGTGGCTGTGTCTCAGGACCTGGGAAGGAGGAGCGACGGGGCAGGGAAGGGGGTCAGATGGGATCAAAGGTGGTAATGGACCGTGCTCTGGAGACTGAGTATCTAACTCATGTCTCCACTCTGATCCTTACGTGACCGTGGGCAAGTAACAACCTCTGTCAACGTCGCTGGCCTCATCTGTAAAGTGGGCAGAGTGACACTTGATGTCATAGGCTCCTGGAAGAATTAAAGGAGGGAACACATGTGACGTGCTTAACACAGCCTGGCACACACTCAAGTGCCCAGCAGATGCAGGCTGTTAAGCACGAAGCCAAGGTATTTGGAGTCTATCCTGAAGGGGTAAATCTGGCAAGGAGTTTAAGAGAAAACACTTGTCCTGCATTCTTACATGCAAACCAAGACTGCAAAAAAGAGGCACTTGGGTGGCCCCCACAGTGACGCAGACATCCTTTTGGAGAGTGGGTTGAACGTCCAGGGAAGGGTGGGTGACCCGGCTGAAAAGGCAGGAAAGGACCCTGTAACTCTGGGAGGCCCTGGAGCAGGGCATGGAGAGTTCAGGGACATTCCACATCTAACCCGCCAG
The DNA here is from genome assembly GCA_004363605.1 of Indri indri. NCBI lineage: Eukaryota > Metazoa > Chordata > Mammalia > Primates > Indriidae > Indri > Indri indri. The sequence goes on along the minus strand of RJWJ010015279.1, from coordinate 10,634 downwards.
AGAGAAGGGCAAAATATAGAAAAGAGCTGAGAAAATGGAAGGAAAACTTCCATTTAAGGAGCAAATGGGGGAGGGGGCTGCAGGGGAGGGGAGAGAAGACAGAGGCTAAGAGCTGGAGATAGAAAAATTCCAGACTGGTATCAGCTCCAGGATCTGGCCAGAGAACGGACACGTGGTCTCAGGGGGGCCCGCGATCACAGTTCCCAGCATGCTCTGCTGAACCCCCATGCCCGGCTCTGGACTCCGTGGCATTCTGAAGGCAAACTGAGATCACTCAGATACGCAGGAGGCAACAGCGGAGTGCAGGACAAAAGAGTGTTCAAATAAACGTTTCCCCTCTTAGCTAAGACAGAAAGCCCAGAAGCTATTGAAAGTTTTAAAAACCCAAAAAACAAAAGCCCTTTTAACTATTTAAAAAAGGTAAAACTTTTTTTACATATAGAAATACCAAAAATGGAGTAAAGAGGAAACCATAGATCTGGAAAAGTATTTGTAACACAGATAAAAATGAGATAATATCTGTTATACAAAAGCACTCTCACATAGCGACAAGAACAATATATAACAAAGGCTATAAATGGGAAACTCTTAGAAAAGCAAATTCAGAAAGCCAATAAACATACACAGATGCTCAAACTTACTACAGTAGTTCTCAGAGAAATGCAAGTTAACTTACAGTGAGATTTCTCTTTATGCTTATCAGACAGGCAGGGAGAGGGTCGGGGAGAGAGAGCAGGAGAGAGAGAAAGTGACAGAGAAGAGAGAGACCATCTATTGCTGTTGGGGAAATGGGGAGAAGAAACTCTCATATACTGATATATTGCTGGAGGAAATGTGAGTTGTTACAGGCTTTTGGGAAAGTAATCCAGCAACATCTATTAAACGAGATGACACAAACCCCTCGGCTCACTCCACGCTCCCGAGAATCTACCCCACAGACAAAAACAAAACAAACAAACAAAAAAAAACGCCAGTCTACAAGGGCACGGAGGCTGACTGCAGCACTGTTTATAGGAGCAAAACACTGGAGACAAAGTGAGTACCCATAAAAAGGGAAATGGTTTATGGTCCATCCCCATAATGGGTTATTAAGAAACCATTAAAAAGAATGAATTAGAGCACTCCAAACTTCCGTGAAAAATTGTGAAATGAGAATAGTAAAACGCAGAGAAGTGTGTATAATATGAACCCAGTTTTACAAAGCAATAACTCAAAAACCGACTCCTTATATGTGTGTATATGTATATCTCTATGTGCCCGTATGTGATAATATATATGTAATTATCAATATTTATACAGTTATATGAACCTGTAACTACATAATGAATTTATACAAAAGAGTATATGTGAGGTTTCTAGAGGCTGGGGCGGTGGGGAGGGGAGCTGGTTGGGGGCGGCAAACCAAATGAAAAACTCTGCTGTGTAAACCCAGTCTGCTAGTTACCGTCTCGGTTATGTAAAATCGTGTGTGTGTGTATGTGTGTGTGTTTGCATGAGTAAATTAGAACTGATTTTATAGGGCCGTCCATGATCTATTTTCAAAGGAAAGAAAGCAAGACATATATTATGAAAAACATCAAATAAAGAAAAAAAATTTAAATATTGAAATGAGAATTTCAAGCTCTCCTCTCTAAAATCATTTGAGCGGAGGAACAAATACCTGGAAAACAGCCCTGCAAGGGGTTGTCAGTCTTCTCAAAATATCGAAACCAAGTCCTTAGTGTCTAGAGACAGGCACATATGCCCAGAGGGGAGGAGGAGGAAGGGGTGAAGTTACTAATAATCCCATAAAGATATTTCATTACTAAATTTAAATATATATACCTTGCAGTTTTTAGGAAGCATGAGGCTCACTGAAATCTAGGCCAATTTGCCCCATTAGCAGTAGCCCCAAACATTTCAAAAATGCTGTCCCTTCGCTATCAGCTGCTACTCTCTGCTCAAGGAAAGGATCAATCTGAAGCCAAAATGGTCCCTTCCATCTCAGCTAGAAAAACCAAATTACAAGACAAGAGAAAGGAGACAGGAACATAGGAGATTTCCTTTAGGCCCCACGCCCCTGGTTTTCTTTTCTTTTCTTTTCTTTTTTGAGACAGAGTCTCACTCTGTTACCAGGTGAGGGCCGTGGCGTCAGCGTAGCTCACAGCAACCTCAAACTCCTGGGCTCAAGCAATCCTCCTGTCTCAGTCTCCCGAATAGCTGCGATTATAGATGTGAGCCACTATGCCCAGCTAAATTTTCTATTTTTAGTAGAGACGGGGTCCCGCTCTTGCTAAGGCTGGTCTCGAACACCTGAGCTCAAGCAATCCTCCCGCCTTGGCCTCCCAGAGTGCTAGGATTACAGGCATGAGCCACTGTGCTCGGCCCCACACCCCTGGTTTTCTCCAGGTCTTGGACAACTCAGCATAGACTCATCTACATCCCTGGTGGTAAACAGACTACGCCCCCAAGGCGTCATGTATTCATTAGTTTTGCAAAGAAGAAAGAAGACCAGAATCAACAATGATTGAGTGCTTACTATGTGCAAGGCACATCACAGACATTAGCTCACTTAACCCTCTTAACAGCCCTACCAAGTGGTATTATTATATTATTAGTCCCACCTAGCAGGGCAACAGAGAGAAAAAATAGCTTTCCCACTGTCACATGCTGGCATAGTGGAGTTGGGTTCAAAATTTGTCCAGCCTGACTCTTAACATGACATAGCCATCCTCCCTTCTGTGAAATCTGTTTCCACTCGCCACGTCAATGACATAAATCCTGAACAGGAGCTCTTGTTCCGAGAATGCAGCTTGACACTTGGAAGCAATGACCCCCTTCAGCGTAGACGGGAAATGGAGACCTCCCCAGTGTGTAAGACCCATTCTGGAGCCTGTTTCCACCAGTCTCTCCCCTCATTTAGGAGGGTGCTGCAAACTGCATCCAGTGCCTTCTGAGGCTGGGCAGGCAATGGGAAGAGTGCACGGAAGGTGACCCATCCCACCCAAACAAAGGACTCCTCCTCCTCAGCTGCGGCCCACTGTTTGCTGTGTCCCTTGGGTTATCTTTCAAAAGATTGTTTAAGGCCCAGCATCACTAAGTACTCTGATTTTTCAAGAGAAGATGAAAATCCAGATTTTTTAAAATACAATCTGTTGATTTTTTTTTCAGCTCAATTGAAAAAAGAAAAGAAGAACCTCAATCAGAGAGGGAAATATTGGCCTGCTGCATTTGGCCGAGAAGGGCGCAAATTTGCTACTTCTGATTGACGGGAAGAACGCTTCTATCCTAATCTGCCCCCTTTCTGGACAATTCCAGGAGGTGTCTTTTGGTTTAATATGTTAATTTGTTTTAAATGATTATATGTACATCACCATATCACTGCTCTTAATATTAAATAATATCAGAGGTATCACTACCTCCTCGCTGAATCCTAGGGAGGATTATGACCTAGAACTTAACATCATCAGACAGGATGCAAAGACCTGGGTTCGAGTCCCTCTTCTTCCCCTCAGCAGCTACTAGACCCTTAACTACCCTGACCCTTAGTTTCCTAATCAGTAAGATGAGTCAGTAATACCCACCTCACAGAATGGCTGTGAGGGTTTAAAAAGACAAGCTGTGTAATAAAAATATTCAATAAATATTTGTTCCATTCCTTCTAAAAGACAGATGAGAGGCTGCATAAATCCATGTATATTGTAAACAGACACAATGACAGAGATTATGTTGTTTTACTAATAGTTTCTTCACTTTATAAAAGGATTTCCCATAATGGGCTTCTCTGGTGCAGAGAGAACATGATGTTTTCGGTAAAAGTTTAGTTTATGTGTAACACTTTCTTTTGTAAAAATGAGCACATATTCTGCCTTTTCGATAGCAAGGGCATCCTCACCTGTTCCACAGGGCTGTAAAGGAGTGCACAGAAGGTGACACATTATTTTAAGCACAAGAAGCAAAGATCCTACTGGAGCTGCCTGGCAGCTCTGTCATTAATGCCACAGTAGCTGGGAACTCAACAGCCACAGAGTATCACTGGGGACCACAGACTCGCTCCTCTCCTGATCTCCCCTCTGTACCTCACGTCCTCTGGTATTCAGGGACAGCCCTGCCTTGCTCCACACAGGGAACATGGACAGCCCAGAGCAGGCTACGGAGGCCTAGTGTCTTCCCCTCCCCGTGCCCAGACGGCACTTGAGATGGCACACACAGGTCACAGCTGGGAGACTTTTAGAAATCTCAGGAACAAAGCTGATTATGTCACAAGCTCTGCCCTTTCTGACAGCAACTCCATAGGAAACACCTGTAGACAGCAGGAAACTGGAGGAATTAAAAATATCTCCCTGATCCCTGAAAAATAAATAAAAGAGGAAAGTAAAATGGTCTCTTTTCTTCACAGGGAAAACAAACAAAGCAGTATCTGGTCTGAGCCATTTCCTCTCTGCAAAGCACATCCCTCCTGTGGGCCGCCCCTCCCCGGGCAGAGATGGGCCTGGACCGCAGGCTTTAGCTAGCCGTCCGGATGCCCGAGGGCGGTTGTCAATGAGGGTCTTGAGCAGGTTCCAAGTCTCTGAACTTGGGATTTCTTTTACAGGAGGGAGGGTTGGGGGAAGTTGAGCTCACTTCCTTGGGGAGAGGTGTAGCCTCCAACCAGCTTTGGAAACCAGGGGCGCTCGCTCTTCCTCCCTAGTCTCCTCAATCCCAGGAAGTCAGTCCCTGGGGGTGACGAAGAGCAGCGATGACAGGCCCATCTGGAGAGGACGTGACTGCTGGGTCTGCAGGACAGGGCTGAGCTCGGGAGCAGATTTGGGGATGGCAGTCAGGTAACATCAGATTCTGCGTTCTCTCCTGCCTTCTCACGCCCGGTAGGTCACCAAGCCTAGCCGTTCTGCCTTCTGTATGTATCTCCGGTCTGGACTCTATCTTCACCGGAGTTACCGAACTTCAGGCTGCCATTGTTTCTGCCCTGATCGCGGGGAGGGATTCTGGCCACCTAACTGGGTTCTTTGCCTCTGCTCTTCTCCCCCTCGTCCGTTCTCTCCCCTGCGGCCCAAATAATCTTTCTCAAAAAAAAGTCTCATCACGTCTTTGCTTGGTTTACCTGCTGTACAGGAGCTATTATAGAAGTGAAACACCTGAGTATAGAATATAAGGCCCTGTCCATCTCTCCTTCCTAAAAGGTAACACTTTCTCACTAACGATAGCCAAGCGTATTGAACATTTACCATGCGCTGAATGCTATGCTTGGGGCCTAATGAAGATGGTCTCCTCTGATCCTCACAACCACCTTCTGATCTTCATGTTGTGGATGGTGGCACAGGAGCTTAGAGAAGCCTTATCACTCACCCAGGTGACAAAGCTGCGGTGGAACCGGGATTCCAGCCCTGGCAGTCCAAGTCCAGCCCCCTCCTCGTCCCACCACGAAGCTCTTGCAGCCCTCCGAGCAGCCTGTGCATTTTCATGACTCTGCGTCTTTACTCATGTTCCTCTACCACGAATGTCTCAATCCTTACTCCTTCCCTGGATAACTCTTCGTCATCGTCCAAGACCCAGCTCCCTGCTGCCGCCTTCAAGAAGCCTCCATGGATCTCTCGCCTGGGTTGTGTCAACACAACCACCCATGTGAACCTCTCCCATAGCACGTACCTTGCTACCTTGAACTGTGCGTCCCTCTCACCAGAGTGTGACCCCTGCCTTGAAGGAAGGTACCCACAGCCTTTACCTTGGCATCCCCACATACCTAGCAGAGTGGCCAACACACAGTAGGTGCGCCATAAATATCTGTGGATGTAAAGGCATCAGCCATTGGATAAAGAGTGAGGTTCTGCCTTCTGGGTCAAGACTCCAGGCCACTATGTCCTAGAGTCTCCTTTTGTTAAATAAAACCAGCAGTCTGCTCAGCGCCTCTCCTTCAACGCCAGCGGGGCCAGGTATTTATGAAACTCTCCCACGGGACTCTCATAGGCATCGGGGCTGAGAACCGTAGCTTTAATCTACAGAAGACTGATAGAGGCAAAGGCAGCCAGGGTAGACGCTTGCTAAGGAAAACACGCAACATGTTTACACACGCGAAATCTGTGTAAAGTAAACACCAGAAAGCAACTAAAGGAAATAAACTTCCAAAGCAAGGGGAGAAAAGACCAACCCGAAGTTATCACTTGGGAAAACACATGACATTAACAGTCATTAATAAAACACAAAGTAACTCTATAGTCGCCCAACTACACATTGGTTGAAATATGTTACAATGATGAAAAGCCAAAGCCGCCAGGATTATGGGGAAAATCGTTCCCTTAAAAACTGCTGTTAGCATTTCACATCGATTAATTCTGCCCTCTTTTAAGACAATAATGTGGGACTATGTACAAGAGCTCAAAAAGTCTTTGTTCTATTTTTAGAATATACACTAAAGAAATAAAGAAGAAGAATGCAGTTCATTCAAAGGTGTCTATGGCAGTGCTGGTCACATAAAGGTGAAAAATTAGAAGCGATCTGAATGCTAAACGTTGGACGGTAGCTGAAGTAAAGTATGGAGCGCAAACATCACGCTCCCATTACAAACGGCAAATGCTCGACGTTTCTAACGCGGGGAGATGTGTACGGAACAACAACCACAGAACGGCTGGAAAATCCACAGCACTTCGTACACATGACGAGTCACACAGCATCGTGTCCAAACACAGTACAAAGCCTGGAAGTGAATTTGGAAGGACAGGCAAAAGAGGGAATGTTCGTTAGCTTTGAGTTCGTTCACATTTCTCACGATTAGAAAATAATAATGTGTCCTCCGCTGGGGCAGCAACTGTTGGTCTGTGTCCAGGGAGGGGCAGGCCCGGTTCCAGCGTGACAACTGCTGGTGACTGTACCTGGGCCTCCGGGCTGAAAATACACTCCAGGATCTGGCTACGGGAAGGTTTCGACGTTAAAGGGCCCGGTTCCTTTTCAACTTACGTCCTCTCGTCCTCTCGGGGCCAGATGATAAGAGGGGGATCGCAGCTCCATGAGGAATAAAGAACGAGGGAGACTGGAGCAGGGGTGGGGGAATCTGCTTCCACCCGGGCCTGGACACAGGCCCCCACCTCCTGTTGACCGTCTGGGTGAGAGGAAACATCTGGGCTCACCCCCACATAAGGGCGGAGGTGGAGGAGAGGCCTGGCAGAGGCTGCCTGTCCCTTCTGTGCCTCACCCGCACTTGCAGCCCCTTGCCTCTCTCTTGGCTGGGAAGACATGGCTGCCCCGTGGGCTGATCATGGGGCCGAAACGCCCCATAGCGACACAACTCTACGCAAGACGATGGAAACAGGCTGGGAGGTGCTGCGGACACGGGTGGCTCCGCGTGGCTGGAGAGGGCCCCAGTCGCGGCCAGCAGCACTGCGCTCTGTGTTAGCAGGAGGTGACACAGATTTGCCAACCTGGAAGGAGGCGACAGAGGGACGTGGAGAGCTGTGAGGCAACAGTGCCCGGCACTCTCTTTCTAGGATGTGGCCCGGGGACAGGCATGACAGAAGGAGCCACACGTGCAGTGAAAGGCGGGACCCGGGCCACTCGGGGCAAAGGACTCCGGCTCGGATCAGGTGTTCAGAGCACGTGGCGTTCCATTTCTGCCCCTGCGCCCCGCGCTGGGAGTGGCGACCTCCACCGCGATCTTTCCATTCTTATCCACCAGCTGGAAGGGAGGCTCCGGGCTAGAGGCATTTTTCTGGGCTGCATTGCGTCCCCCAAAATCCCTGTGTTGAAGCCCTGACCGCCAGTACCTCAGAACGTGCCTGTATTTGGAGACAGGGTCTTTACAGAGGTAATTACAATAAGGTCGTTAGGACGGGCTCCAACCCCATTTGACTGGCGTCCTTATGAGACCGGATTAGGACACAGACACACGCCGAGCGAGGCAAGACCACGGGAAGACATGGGGAGAAGGTGACCATCTAGAAGCTAAGGGGAGAGGCCTCAGAAGAAACCAACCTCGCAGATACCTCAACCTCAGTTTTCTGGCTTCCAGAAGTGCTAGAAAATAAAGTTTTGTTGTTTCAAGTCGCCCTGTCTGCCTCTGCAGTCCCCTCTGTGCCACTTCGTTACTGCAGCCGTAGTGAACTAATGAAGGCCTTGAACCTGGACTCTTGGAAGCCGCCTCTGGGGCTCCCCGCCCAGCCCGCTTCTCCTCACGTCCTCTCCCCTACTCTATCAAAACTTGCCAGCTTCACATAAGCAGAGCCATTGGCTGGGCCGGAATTCTGGCCCTCTCTGCTCCCTGTTGTTCTTATTGGGTGCTTTTGGTTCTAAAACTCAAAATACTTCCCTGGACAGAAGGTAGTGCCTACAGCTCCCGGACTTTGGCCTTGGCTGTGGTTGGAACGGAGCTCTTGGCTGAAGGGATGGGCAGCGGTCATTCCGGCGTGGACGGTAGGACTTTCCCCATCACCCAGGCCTCCTGATGGTACCAGGAGCTGAACCCCAACACTAGAGAGTAGGAAGTCCTGCCCGCGTCCTGGCTGCTGGCTTCAAACACAGCCTCTGCCTCTGAGCGAGTGGTCCGGCCTGGCGCAGCCTGGCCTCTCATCTGTCACAGCTGCTGGGAGCTTCAAAGGGAAGCCGCAAGAAGAGGAGGAAGCAGAGGCCCTGGCGGAGGTGAACGCCCCGCAGCTTCGCCCCCACTCCCAGGCTCCAGAGCACCTGCTTCTCTTTGAGGGACCGAGTTATTTCCAGATATTTCCCTGTGTTTTCCAAAACACAGCAGTGACAACACTTTGCATCTGTGGAGTCCTTTAAACCTTTTCCAAATCCTTCACTAGGAATACATCATCTCGTTTAATCCGCCCAATAAGCCAGGCAGCGATGGAATGGTCATCCGGGTGAGGCCCCAAATCTTGTGCCGTGGATTCAAGATCCCACAGCAATTTAGTAAAGGGATTTGGGCCAGAGCCTGGGACTGCTGTTTGCCACTCTGCCCGGCCTTCTCCAGCTAGACGTTAGCGCTCGCTTGGTTCCCTGCCAGCACACACAGGGACACACACACACACACACAGGGACACACACACACAGGGACACACACACACACACACACACACACACACACACACACACACGCTGCACCTTCACAGCTGCACGGGAAGCACAGGTGAGCTGCTTTTTATTACGGACACAAGAAACCCGGGCCCTGGTCTGTCTGCCCTTAAATGTTATGGCCACACCTGGGCATCCCCGTTAGCACACAGGCCCCTGGGAACAATGTTGCTCCTGGCCGCAGTCCTCGGCGGGGCCTTGGGTGGAAAGTTCCTGTCCCTGTGTGGCAGTCTCCTCTCAAACTCCTTCTCCTTGCCCTCCGCGGCCCCTTCCGAAGCCCAGCTCTCCTGGGCTTTAGTGCGAGGACCGCTCAGCCTCCTAAGGACCTCCACGCCGCGTTCTCTCCAACCCATCCTTTGAACCGCAGCCAGAGCCTCCTAAAATCTAAGTCTGATCATACAGCTCCCTGCCCCTCATTGCTCTGAGCATAAAACAAGTGGAGACACCAAGAGCTGGCTTTCGAGAGCTTTAACTCCCCATCGTCTCATCAGCCGCACCAAATAAATATTCCGCTTTAGGTGAAAAGTGTGCTTGTCATACAAATAAAAGTGTTAAGTCTCGTCCCTCGGGCTCTCCCCTTGCAATCAGACAGTGTCCCTAAGCGCCGTCAGTGTGGAAACCCTGGCACCTCCTGGATCGCTCTAGAAGAGGCTCTTGAGGTCTTGCCTGGTTTACAAACTCGGTCCAGTCCTTCTTCACACTCTCCTCTCTCCTGCTGCTTCCTCCACCAAAAACCCTCCTCTTCACCCTCCAACCATGCCTCTCCTTCTTGTCTTCTGGACTGAGCTCAGGCACCACCTGCTTTGGGAAGCCTGCCCTCGCCCCAGCCCTGCCTTACGCTGGGCAAGACACCAGGTCATGCCCAGATCCATGTCCCGAGCACAGGTCTATCAGAACGCTTGACCCAGCGGCTGCAATCGCCTGTTGTCATTCCAACTCCTTATTAGACTGCACGCTCCCTGAGGGCAGGGTCCAAGTTTTATTCCCTTTTATGTCCGGAATTCCCAGCATAGAACCGAGCACTCCTGAACTATTTATTAAGTAAGCAAGAGAGTGATTGCTTCACCTCCCTAACCCAGACCACTCTTGCCCATGACTGCGAGGGACTCCCTAGAGGCCAGCCCCAATGCTCCGTGTTCTGCCTCCATCCCCGACTGGTGGGTGAGGTTCCTGGTGTCCTGGTGTTCCCAGGTTCACTGTTGCCTGCCCCCTCACTGGTGTGTAATTTCCCCCTATCTGCTGCTGCTCCAGAGGGAAGTACCAGACGATTGCTTCATTTCCCAGGGTGTCCACACCCCTTTCCTGTCCTCCCCTCCCCGCCCTGCTGGTGGCGGGGGGACCACAGGACTTGCAGGTAGGAGCACACTGGGAGGAAAGGGCTCTTTGCTGAACAAGCCTTCGTGGTCGCTCTCACCTCACATCCCCTTCCTGGCACATCTCGCTGAGCCTGCAGTTTGTGCACACCAGGTACAGTGAGCCTTTGCAGAAGGAAGGAAGGCCAGGGACAATTTGGCAACACTCACAAGAGCCATAAAAACATTCATATCCTTTGACCTAATAATTCCACTCTTGGGAATCGCTTCCAAAGAAATAAT
>RJWJ010015278.1:0-36462 GCA_004363605.1 Indri indri | reverse complement strand
AACACAGTGAGACTCTGTCTCAAAAAAAAAAAAAAAAAAAAAAAAAAAAAAAAAAGCGCTCCTCCTTTTCTTTGAAAAAAATAAAAAACAAAGAAAGAAGTGAGGCAGTTATTAACTCCGAGAAAACAGTAAGTTGTACCGGAAAGGAAATGTCATCATAGTACATTTTGTGGTGCAGCAATGATCAAAATACAATGAAAATACTGAATATGGACTAATCCCAAATTGTGACTAACATATTTGGAGATAACAGGAAGGAAGCAGGCGGGGGAAAAGCTTTAAGAAAGCCAAAATTCTTGCCAGGTGTGGTGGCTCATGCCTGTAATCTCAGCACTTTGCGAGGTTAAGGTGGGAGGATTGCTTGAGGCCAGGAGTTCAAGACCAGCCTGAGCAAGAATGAGACCATCTCTACAAAAATTAGATCGGCATTGTGGTGCGCACCTGTAGTCCCAGTTACTCAGGAGGCTGAGGCAGGAGGATCACTTGAGCCCAGGAGTTCCAGGTTGCAGTGAGCTATGATGATGCCACTGCACTCAAGCCAAGGTGACAGAGCAAGACTGTCTCAAAAACAAAACAAAACAAACATATAACAGTGCATATGAGAGGTTAGCACAGTGCCTGGCATAATATATGGCAGCTTGTTATTTAGAAAAAATGACAGATATTTTAAAAATCTAGGCAGGGGTAAATGAGCGTATATAAATAAATAAAGTCAGAGTGAGTTTAGTGCACAAAATGCATGACATGACATAGTCTACCTTGCTACAAGTTGGCCCCACATTTGGCTTTGAATTGCAAAAGAAAACAACACAAAGCCTATACAACAAAAAAACGGACCAGTTGAACAGAAGCACAATTATTCCTGGTATTGAGGCCAAAGATAAATATCTCCCATAGGTTCTCTGAGGTAGGATATTGGATGTTATAGTAAACAAATTCTACATCATTGTAGTAAAAATAATTTCTTCGGGCTTCTGTACTATTTCACAATGTCCCTAAACGTAAGCAAACAGAACAATGTAGCCCATATATTTAGCTCTGACAAAATCCAAGACAAAAAATTTTTTATATGAAGAGAAGGGTAGACTACCTATCCTTCAGGGAAATTTCCATGGATATTTCTCTCAGCTAAATTTTTTGGCCAACAAGATTTTGCCAATATCCACTTCAAAAGTCCAGGTTTAAATTATATCCAAGACTAAGTTTTCCCATTTGTCTTTCTCTACAGACAAAAAGAGGGAAGAAAAACAAGAGTAAAAGAGATTGGGTTCTTACGTCCTAAAATTCATAATATGAGGAGTAAATGAACAAAAAAGTAAGCAACACTTCCCATTTCCCAAATGTGGGGGAAACGCTATTCTTTATTCTTACAAAATCAAAATAACATCCTTCTTAGCAAGTATATATGAATTAAGTTTAATTCTTCCACTTATACTATATTTTTATGGAAGAAAAAAAGTAAGTAGAGACTATAGTTGAAAATTAGTAACTAGTTTTGGTTAACTGAACATAAATATCTTTAGCCATCTGAAAAGGAGACAACAAAAATGGTATAAAATAACTTTTATTTACATAATGTATATATATAGAACATAACTGCTTTCTTTAGAACAAGAAAATTTACAAATGACAGATATTGCTTTTTTTGTCAAAGACTTCTTCAAGCATGATAGTATACATGGTCACTTCTATTTCAAATAACATGATGGTAAACAGTGGATATTAATATTTTTATCTGTGCCTCAATCATTTACCAACCATTAGGCTTTTAAACCATAATGTTGATCACTTGCTAAGATGTAAGTGTTCAGGAGGGATAGTCAAGAAAAGATAAAAACCTTTAATCATATCTCCTTTAAGGTTTATAAAATAGCAAATCCTTTGTAACATATTCTTTACATGAATCAGACTTAACATAGGTCTTTCCACCTTGTAAGGTAAATACACTATTAAATTTCTCTTTTTCCAAGATTAGTTTTAAGGATATAACAGTAAGATGATTTAGCCAGCTGACTTGATTCTCTAATACAATGAATGCCCCTGTATTCTTTACAGTAAAAAATTATATCTTCCATAAAATTAATTTATTATAGATGAAAAAGAGACAGATGTTAACGAAGTTAAAAAATAAATATTACACGGGGATAAATAATAGTTTAGTCATGGCAATCTAACACACGAACTAACACTAATTAAGAGAAAGAAACCTTTTCAGAATGAGAATTTTAAAAATTTACAAAAACAGGGTATTAAAACAGCAATGTGATTTACTACCATGATTTTTGTGATGTATTAATCATATAAAATAAATAAATGCCTACTTCAGAGAATTTCCACTCAGAATTTTAGATTCTCCTTTTTTTAAAATTTTTTCTATTTTTAATCTACCCAAGATAGTACTTTAGATCCCTCTTTATGACAAAAAAGTTAAGTTGTAAATTTCACTGAAAGGCAATGGATAAGTGCTCTAATAGCAGTAGTTTCAATAAATTCTCTTTTACTAAGGAACTAGAAAACTTGCCACCATTTTTTCAATATACAAACACAATTATCTAGACTTTAAAATATTTTCTCAATCAAAATACTGATCATTACATAATGCCATGAACACAGTTTTAACTTTTAGGCATAACTCATAACTTCAGTGACACAAAACTCATACATACAGACATCAGCACCTTAAGTTAAGAAAATTCCTTCTAATGTAGGGACCAATCCAGGCACGGTCCTTCGTTCAAGTACCGTCTGTGGTTGCTTTCACACGAAAATGGCAGAATTGAGTAGCTGCCACAGAGACTCTCTGGCCTGCAAACTCAAACTTGCAGAAAAAGTTTCCAACCTCTGAACTAATGTATTATGAACACAGGAGGCTTTTCAAATAAAATCAGAATAAATATGCTCTTTGAGAAGTTTAATTTGAACTATAAAAGATTTTGCTTGGGTAGATAACAGAATTACATATGCAAATCATCAAATCTTGAAATTAAAAACAAAACTTAAATTCAGACTGTTAATAATCACTGACTTTATAAAGTCTTATTTTTTGTTTTGAACATCACAATTATGCTCTGTGCTTAAAGGACTGTGTTCCTTAAACAGAATTTAATGGGGAAAAAATTATCAAGAACTTAGTTTTTTAAAAAGGAATGTGTGTGTGTGCATACACAGAAAGAAGATTGAGTTTTGTATGGAAATTTGCCTCATAAATGAAGTTAAGAGTATTCCCCCATGAAAATCCTGAGATTATCCAAGAAGTAAGAAAAACAAAAAAATTCACAGTACAAAGTCAATATACTAAATGATGAGAAAAAAATGTTTTCAAGACATATACTATCCTAGGATTTTTAGTTATATCATTTTAAATATCTTTAAAATCGAATAGGGAAAGGAGATAAATTTGTTAATGCCTTCTTTACCCACAATCTGAGGGGTAAAAATAACTAAGACTGAATATCCTTTTAAATAAGAATTTTAAATATAAATAAGCTCTTTGATGTCTCATCTTTATAAATAATAAGGTTAAATACTAGTTCTTCAATTAGGGCTAATGTTACATCACCACAAATTAGAAAAATAAATATTCTCCAGTCAGCCAACCAGCTGATAAGTTTTTTAACATTTACCATACTAAAATAGAGTTTGACAATTTGTTTTCATATACAGTCATGTGTCATTTAACGATGTGTTCTATGAAATGAGTTGTTAGGCCATTTCACTGATGTATGACCATCACAGAATGTACTTACATAAACCTAGATGGTATAGCCTACTACATACCTAGGCTATATGACATAATCTATTGCTCCTAGGCTATAAACCTGTTCAGCATGTTACTGTATTGAACTGTAGGCAATTCTAACACAGTAAATATTTATGTATCTAAACACAGAAAAGGCAAATGTGTTGTGTTACAATGGCTTCCGTGTCACTGGGCAATAGGTATTTTTCAGCTCCATTATAATCTTATGAGACCACCTTCCTATGTGTGGTCTGTCATTGACTGAAACGTTATGTGGCACATGACTGTACTTACAGGCAACTGAAAAGGTCTTCATCATCCCGCTCCCAGAAAAAACAAAACAAAACAAAACAAAAAACCTTTACAAAGGAAACTCCTAAATGTTAAATACAATATAATCAACCTCCAAATACATCAGCACTATGATTGATACAGAGAAATTTATCCATGACATTCCCAAATGTCCATGTGTGCTCAGCACAGGAAGAAGAGTCAAAATGTAAACAAGGGCTGTTATTTCTGAGAAAACAGTCTTAATTGCTTGGTATTTCCAAAATGCTGAATTATCAGAATGAAAGGAACCTCAGAAATGTTTTCCACTGATTATAAAAGCTTCAAATCAAGCTCATTATATACTCAAAATCAACCTGAAAAAAAAAAAAAAACAGTGATGCTTTTCTCTAAATACTGCTTTGTTGATGTAATTGACTCTGGAAATCCCAGGCTTTAAAAAGAAAAAAGAAAAGAAAAGAAAAAGTAAGAGACTGTTTTATTCTGTTTCATCCACTTCAATGAAGATATCACTGAAGAAACACTCAGAGACTATGGTTGGTTCTTCTTCAGGTGCTCGGTTCTGGCCACTTTTACATCCTTCTTTCAGTGAAGGCTGGTCAAAAAAACAAAACAAAACACACAATACAACATATATATATTGCTAGTGGTAGTCTAAACTGATATAATGTTTGAAAAGCAATATGGCAATAAATATTGAGTTTTACATATGTTCCATACTTACGGACCCAACAATTTCATTTCTATGCTGGTATATTAAGTAAAAAATCCTAAACACAGTAAGAGTTTTACAAATAACCTTATAGCATTACTTATAAAGTTAGAAACACCTAATATATAACACTAGACATAATTAGATAAATTATAATGGACCTATGATCCATTACTTTAATTTCCATAAAAAAAGTTAATAAAAATAACACTGTTAAATCTGTAATAAAAATACTGGCATAAGAAAATACTGGCATAAAATACTGGCATAAAAATTACTGGCATAAGAATAGACAGACCCGTGAAACAGAACAGCACCTAAAGGAAACATCACAAATCAAAGATAACCTTCTCAAAAAGTAGCACACTTACAAATCAGTATGGTATTGGCACAGGAACAATATCAGTGAAAAAGAGACTAGAAATAACCCCAATGTATATGGAAATTTAGTATCTGATAAAAGTGATACTTTAAAAAAAATACTGAAAAAAGTTGGATTATTCAATACATGATGTTGGACAACTATATAATCATCCCAGGGTTTAAAAAAAAACAAGTCAGACCTATACCTCATGAAAATTAATTCTAGGTGGATCAAAAGATTTAAATGTAAAAGCATATTTTAAAAAAACCTACCATAAAACATCATGTAAAAACACTTTTATAATTGTGAATTTAGGGGGAGGAGAAAGGGTACCTTTTTAAACTACCTGAAAGCCAGAAGCCATAAAAGAAAGATTAATAAATTCATCTACACAAAATAAAAAATGTCTGCATAGCAAAAAGCACCATACACAAAATCAAAAGACAAATGACATACTGAGGAAAAAAAACCTTGAAGCCTCTAACACAAAGTGAGGTTTTTCCTTAATGTAACAAGAACTTCTACAAAAATCAATATGAAAAAGATCAACATCCCATCTTTTCAAAAAAGTCAAATGCTATGAACAGATGTTTTGCAGAAAATAAAGGATAAATGATTCAAACACACAAAGAGATACTCAACCTCATTCAATAAATATATATGCTCATTAAATCTACAGAAAAATGACATAAGTGAAAGTATTTAATAATTAACAACATACTAGTATGGGGGGAAAGGCCCTCCCATATACTGCTAAAAAAAGAGCAGAAATTGACATAATTCCTATGGAGGATAATCAGGCAGAACAATTAGAAGAGTTCTGTTTCTAGGAATTAAACCTATGGATAAATGTGCAAGATGATTCATTTATAAGTTAGCTATTACCACACAGTCTGAAATAGTAAATTTTTAAAAACAACCTAAATGTCTACCACTAGAGTGACTAGTTATCACTCTATGGTACAATCAAATATACTATATACTCATTAAAAACAATGAGGATACTCTTTGGCACTTATTCCTGAAAAATGAAAACTTAAATTCATACAAAGACCTGTACATCAATGGTCATAGCATCTTTATTCATAATAGCCAAAAAGTAAAAACAAACCAGATGTCCTTCAATAGGTGAATAATAAATAAAACTGTTGGCCAGGCACAGTGGCTTACGCCTGTAATGCCAACACTTTGAGAGGCTGAGGCAGGAGTATCACCTGAGCCCAGGGGCTCGAGACCAGCCTGGGCAACACAGCAAAACCCCATCTCTAAAAATAATTTTTAAAATAGCTGGGTGTGGTGGTGTGCACCTGTAGTCCTAGCTCCTTGGGAAGCTGAGGCAGGAGGATCGCTTGAGCCCAGAAATTTGAGGTTGCAATGAGCTATGATGGCACCACTGCACTTTAGCCTAGGAAACAGAGTGAGACCCTGTCTCGAAACAAACAAAAAAGAAAAAGACTGATTCCTGAAAATTTTATACCTCTGGAGAAAAACTTCCTAACCATAGGTTATAAATCAACAAAAGATAGAAATAAAAAATTAAACACAAATGAGAAATTCTAGTAAATATATGGGGAAAAAAATAAGTCACTTGTAAAGAATTGCAAATTAAATCAATGAAATGACATTTCTCCTCTGTTGCCATTTTATTAAATGGAAAAAAAATTTATTTTGAAATGATAGTATCTAATTCTGGCAAGGATGTAAATAACCTGGCACTGCCACACTACTGGTAAGCACAACTGTTCTACAAAATAATTTGGCAATGATAATCAAGGCTCATAAAATCTTGGTCTCAGAAAATAATTCTAGGAAATAATACAAAATATTTTTGAAAAAGTTAAAGATGTTCTTTATAAAAGTATAAAGAGGCTCATGCTATCCGACAGATGGTCACCAGCCTTTCCTTTATTGAGATTTTGTCGCCTCAGTAATTTTACAAAGTCTTTGATACAGGTTTACAGATTTTTTCATCCCAGTACTTGCCACTGGACAGCTTCAGGACATATAGAAATTAAACAGGTAAGCAAACATTCTAGCTTTACAGTTCCTTGAATTCTTGTGTCAAGACATTACTCATTTTTTTAAAAAATTATATAATTTTGCTTTTTTTAAACATTCAGTCTACATAGAGACTGTCAACAACAGCCAATACCAATTATATTTTAAGTCATCACAACAAGATATTGGGAAAAGTTTTCAATTAGCAATAATCACACCTCAGATAAATCTCGTTTGCTATAATAACACCACTGCACAAAGCTTTGACCTTTTTCCTAAGGCCAATAAAATGCAAGCACTGCTGTGTTTTGCTTTCACAAGTCAGAAGGGTCTTTGGCAGTCAAGTGTCCATTTATGGCTAGTTCAACAGCTCTATACTAAATTAGTAGTAATTTCCTAATTCAGTACCTTTTCTACTTCCAGTATAGAGGGGTAAGGTGGGGAGGAGATGGATGGGAGATGCTCTAAAATAATTTCTGACATCCAAATAACAATTCCATGTTTTCTCTAGTTGAGTCTGAAATCCAATTCATTTTATTGTTTCAGTTATCACATACCTGCATTGTTGAACAGCCAATATTCTCAGAATGATTATTAACAACACTTGGAGATGGAAGCAGATCAGAGGACTCTTGATTTTTTTTCTGGCTTTCACTGAATGTATTGGATCTTTTCAAATTCTGTCTTGACACAGGTATAAGAGGTTTTAGGCGCTTCTTATTATGGACCTGAGTAGGTTCATCAGACTCCAAACTATTCTTTGAACAAATTAAAGACAAAAATCCCAAGGGTCTTCTGCCAGGTCTAGAAATGCAAATGTAAAGACATTCAAGAATATCCAGGAAGAAACATTCTTAATACCAACTTCTTTCCATTAATGCTAAAATGGCACACTCACTAAGTATTGATACCACTATGCTACGACAATTATTTGTGACAAAGGACAAGGCTTACTCTAAAGTGGTGCATCGCAAACTTAAAAGTGCATACAATCACCTGAGGGTCTTATTTAAATGAAGATTGATTGAATTTCGGTAACAGATGTGGCCTGAATCCTGCATTTCTATTAAATCCTCAGATGTCCATGCTGCTGGTCCCAGGACTATACTTTGAGTAGCAAGGCTCAGGAGAGGGGATCTGCAAACTACAGTCCATAGGCCAAATGTAGTCCACCACCTGATTTTGTGAATATGTTTTACTGGAACACAGCTATGCTCATCTGTTTACATATGGTTTATGGTTGCATTTGTGCTATAACTGCAGAGTTCAATAGTTGCAACAGAGACGATGTGGCCTACAAAGCTTAAAATATGCACCGTATGCCCTTTTACAAAAAATGTTGGCTTATCTCTATTCAAGAACACTGCTTCTCAACCTATTTTAATCCAAACCCCCATAATCCTATGACACTTGCCTCATTCTATTTTTTTTCTTTCTTCTTTTTGAAGACAGGGTCTCACTATATTGCCCAGGCTGGAGTGCAGTGGCTATTCACAGGCACAATCATTGCACACTACGGCCTTGAACTCCTGGGCTCAAGTGATCCTCCTGCCTCAGCTTCCTGAGTAGCGGGTACTATAGGTACACACACCACTGTGCCTGGCTCTCATTCTATTTTCAGCACATCTCTAAGGCCAGAAAAGATATTGCTGAACTTTACTTTCTGTAATTTAGATAATAAAAACAAATATATTAAATATGCTTTCTTAAGCTACATATGTCCTTTCCTTCCCTTTCCCTTAGTGGAGGCTAGTACATGTCCTGCCCCCACCAAACTCACCAATACCATGTTAATGTTTTGAATTTTGCTGACAAGCCAATAATTATTGATAACTTAGGAGACTTGCTTCTAGAGTACAAGGAAAACAACGTGGGAAAAGTTGGCTTTGGCCTTAAATTCCAACACTTACTCTTATAGGGAGAAAGTCTTATTTACCTCTATGATATGCCACAAGCAGGTAGAATGACACATTATTTGGGACTTCAATAAAACAGCTTCCAGAACTACCTCTGATGTCAGTCCTCTGTCTCATACCATTTATATGTGCATCAGTAGCTACTGTATACAGGAGAATATGTAATGTTCAAGATAACCATGAACGATCTAGAAAAGTAAATTGTGATATAGTCTATCCTACATTTGACATACATCAAACTTTGACTATCTAAAATAGTCAAAGTTTCAGCACTTAAAGTTAAGCTTTCATTGTATAGAATATATATTTATCTCAAACATTACTGTATTTCCTTTGCTGAAACTTTCGTTTACATTACTGATGGAGGAATATGTTTATTAAACACCATCTTCAGCACTGGATTTAATCTTTATATATCTGTTAAATATAGGTTACATTTATCCAGAGATGGAGAGAAAGAAAGAGATCTCTTAAAGACTTTTTCATGATACCTGGATAGTGAGGTTTTTGAAGATGATGTTCTGTTTTCCATGTGCTCAGACTTAGAAGCAGCATCAGTTCTTTCCTCCTTATCAGACACAATCATCTCATCCTGAGGTAAATGAGGCATATTCTTTTCTGTATGTGTATCTATTATTTTATCAAGAGATCTTGATCCTATATTCTGAAAAGTTGGTTCAACTTGTTCTTTTTGAGGTTCTGGAGTTGTATGTGTGCTTCCTGAGGTAGAAAAAAGACTTTGTCCCTTGTAAGACTCCCCTTCAAAAAAGAGAGCAAATAATAAGCACACATATTAAAATTAATATATTAAGTTTAATCGCAATATTTGAAGAAAAAAAAGCCATGGTATTCTATAATAAACCTACCCTAGTAAGAGTAAGCTAAATTATAATTATTGGTTTACTGAAACTATTAAGAACATTATAACTGGTTAAAAGCTACAGTAACAGCTTCTGCACTCAGAAACAAAATAGTCGTATCAATATATTTTGACCTAGAAAATCTTTTTCCAGAAATAATTCCTGAATTTATAAATAAAAGGGTTATCACTTCCTAAAAATCTAAGGCGTGTTAAAATGTAGAAGCTAAACCAATCAAAAATATAAGTGGTTAATTCTTGGGCACCACTCAAGTTTAGCTAAAGAGTTCTCTTTCCTTAACTAAATAGTAGATGAAAGCCAAATAGAAATGAATTGAGACAAAATCATAAATTTCTTGTTAAATAAAAAATCCATTTTCCCTTAGGACACCTGTTTCTAAGGCCATGTTCAGTGACAACATTATAGTTACATGGAGTAGAATGAAGTTGGTAAGTATACCTGCTAAAAGAAATAATCCGATTAAAGTTGGTCTACAACATATTCACTAATATTTCAATAATGCTGTGATTTGTTTAATACTTTCACTGGAGAGAACGAGATAGATAGGAGAAATCTTTGGCTGCCTTAGTTATGAGGGAAATTGACCCTAAATGGTTTCATACCCTACAAAGATTTTACATTCTTATAAAAACAGAAGACTCTAAGATCTTTTGAATCTCTTAAGTGACTTAAACTTGAAAAGATCTCTAGCACTAAACTAATGTTCAGGGTAAAGTTAAGAACTTATTTTTAAAAACGCCTTTATATTTAGCTTTCTCATTCCTAAAATGTAGTTGTGGAAAGCCATGTGGTTTTCTATTGACGGGAATGGATGAAAGAAGCTGCTTTTACTTATCAAAGTGCCAGATGCAAGGCCTTAGCAGGAAAGAGCTGTGATAATAAAAGTATTATTCCTAGAGAAAAGTGATCATGACTCTGCTCGAGTCTCATATATGAACAAAATGCATCAAAAATAATCAGGGGTACTTAGCAAAATGCAATTGTGTTAAAATTTACTTCACTCACCTGTTTCCTCAAAAACGTTTATTAATTCCTTTGAACACACCTGTTTTAAGAAAATTTACACAACAATTTAGAAATCCATTTATCAAGTAAAATCAAAATTAATTTCCTTCCTTCCTTTTTTTAATAAAAGAAAGTATGTATCTCCCCAGAAAGTTCTAGGGTCAGACATGTCTTATAGGAATTCTACCAAACCTTTATGGAAAACATACTGCTATTGTTACATAAACTGTTCCAGAGCCCATTAGCAGAGAGAAAGCTGACAAATGCCTTTTATAAATCAAGTATAATATTGATACCAACTAACCAGTCTCACTTGAGATCAGTGCAAAAGTATCAAATGAAATACTAGAAGAAGCACGTAAAAGACTAATATATCACAATCAAACAGAGTTTACTTCATGAGTGCAAAATGATTCAACATTATGAAATCTAACAATTCAACAATCTGAGGAGAAAAATCATCTCTATTTGCAAAAAAAAATATCCAATAATATTCATTCTTAAAAAAACTTAATAAAATGGAATAGACATTTTCTTAATACCATGAAATACAACTATTGCAATCCAAAAGCCAGCATCCCACATGATAAACACTGGAAGTACTCCCACTAAAATAAGGAATAAAAAAAAGATGTGCACTATTGGGACTTTTAACCTTGTTTTTGAGTTATATTAGCCAATATAATTAGAAAAAAGAAAAATTAGAACTATAAAAAGTAGAAGAGAAGAATTAAAATTTTATTTGCAGATGATGTTTATTTACTTTCAAAACCCAAGAGAATAAACTGAAAAATTATTGCACATAATAAGGGAACATGGTAAGCTCTCTAGACAGAAAAGAACTGGATGATGGCTGGGTGTGGTGGCTCATGCTTATAATCCCAGCACTTTGGGCGGTCAAGGCAGGAGGATCACTTGAGGCAAGAAGTTCGAGATCAGCCTGAGCAAGAGCAAGACCCCATCTCTACAAAAAATAGAAAACTTAGCTGGGAGTAGTGGCAAGTGGTGGTGTGTGACTTTAGTCCCAGCTACTTGGGAGGCTGAGGCAGGACAATTGCTTAAGCCCAGGAGTTTGAGGTTGTGGTGACCTATGATGATGCCATTGCACTGTAGCCAGGATGACAGAGCAAGACTCGGCCTCAAGGGAAAAAAACAAACAAAAAAAAGATATTGTGATACTGGCCCCAGAACAAATAGATGAATCAAACGTAAAAGGGAAGTTCAGGAATATATCCAAACACACATTAAGATTTTGTATCTCATAAACGCAGAATTTCCTATCAGTGGAAAACAGATTATTCAATAAATGGTTAAAAGCATCTGGGGAAAATTGGCCCTATTCCTTTCACCAAAGCATATTCTAGACAAATCAATAATATTAACTAGAAAATAATATTAACTAAGAAGTTTTAATCTGAAAGGACTTTCAATGTATAACAATCTTCAGAAGCCACACATAAAAGGACTGATAAATCTGATTACAGAAAAATAAAAAATGTTTGCAAGTCTATCTGACTACAGTGTGTGTGCATTCTACAATTGTTGTACAGGTTGAGGATCCTAAATCCGAAAATCTGAAATCTTGAAATGCTCCAAAATCCAAAACTTTTTGAGCACCAACATGAAACTCAAAGGAAATGCTCATTGGAACATTTCAGATTTTGGATTTTTGGATTTGGAATGCTGAACTAGTAGGTATAATGCAAATATTCTAAAATTTGAAAAAATCTGAAATCTGAAACACTTCTGGGAACAAGCTTTTCAGAAAAAGAATACTCAACCTGCACAAGCAATTTTTTTATTGTTAAAATGCTAAAAACAAAGTTTAGAAAATAAAAATCACAAATAAGTCCAATGGACACTATACTTTTCTTACATATTCATGCCATTGTAGAGCTATCTTTTTTTAAATGGCATATTATAATCTCTTGACGTAGTTTTGTATTTAGTAAAGTACTATGGTCTTTTGTCCATGTCATTAAACATACTCTTTTAAACAAGATGAGGTCTCACTACGTCATCCAGGCTGGAGTGCAATGGCTATTCACAGGTGCAATTACAGCATACAATAGCCTCGAACTCCTGGATTCAAGCAATCCTCCTGCTTTGGCCTCCCAAGTCCAGGGACTACAAACATACATCCCCACGCCCAGCTTAAACATACTTTTAAAACAGAACAGGACAATGTCTGCATGGAATGCTGAGAAACTGTTGAAACTGGGCCACTGGTACGTGGGGGTACACTATACTAGTCTGTCTACCATTTAATATGTTTGAAATTTTTCATATTAAAAGTTAATCCCAAAAAAATCTGCATGAGGAAAAAAACATGACAAGCTGGGAAAAAAATACCTGCAGCTCATTATCATAGACATACATATAACTGAAGTTTCCAGATCTATAAGAAAAATATCAACCAAAAATGAAAAATGGGTAAAGAATATAAAAAGTCATTTCACAGAAAAAGAAATACACATGGCTCTTAAGCATATGAAAATGTTTAATCTTAGCCATAACTAGAGCAATTAAAACTATTCTTGTATATACTATTTTTTACCTACCAAATATATGAAAGTATACTTGCTCTGCATCTACTATCACCCAAGAACTACTTTTCCTTTGAGAACATAGATTTTAAATTGACTTTTCCATAATGTAGTTACAAATTATGGTGAGCACCAGAAACCAAAACAAGAGAGTACCAGGAAACCTACAACACAGTGGCTGGTAACTGATTCTTCATGGTCTGGCCAGACTTCCCTGAGGTAGTGATGTTGGAGCTAAAGAAGTCTGTATGTTTTTCAAGGGAATGCATCACACAGAAGGGACAGCAAATGAAATACCTGGGACATGAAGGATTACAGCGCATTCAAGAAACTGAAAGATGGCCAATGCGCCTAGAAAGTAAGGCAGAAACTAGCACAAAATTAGACAAGACACAGAAATGGGCCCAACCATACAGGGCTTTAGAGGCTCTGGGTTTATTCCTAAGAGCAATAGGAAGCTTTGAGCATTAGAACGATAATATTACTATTATCTTTCAAACATCAGGAAACCTGTTCAGAGAGGTAAAGTATCTTGGCCATGGTCCCATAGCTACTAGGTGGTTCAGCCAAGATCCAGATCTGTATAATGTTTTTGGCCTTATTTTTAGCCACTGCCACAGAGCTGGGTTTCCTGATTAATGTCCATCAATTTCCAGCTAGAACTGGTTGAAAGTTGATAATCCAAAACTTGTTTTACCTAGATTACTTATGATGAAATGTGTCAGAACAATCTGAATATATATCTAAAAGTTGGAAGAATCTAAAGGAAAAAATAGGAACAGGTCTGTTTCAATATGGCCATCTTTCTTACTTAATGATTCTATCTTACCTCAGAGGTATATTCTTGACAATCATCTTTTGAAGTGAGCGAAGTTTTTTTGGCAGGAGGAACATCATCACTTTCAAGACTGCAATGAAATCTCTTCTTGGATTTAAGATCCAAATTAGCAGGAGGCTTTTCAGAACCATCTTTTTCAGAATTAGATAAACACATGGCATCTTGACCAACTGAAGTTACTGGTAAACAAATACTGCATAGAAAGTAAATACATATTAAATCAGTGAGCTAGTCCAATAAAAAAATTCCAATAAAACCAAAAAATTCCAATAAAACCAAAAAAATACCAAGCTAACTTATACATGGACATGTTCATAAAAATTGTAGTTTTGAGTTCCATTCATACTTACAAGGCTCACAGCTTAAATTCCATAATATTGAATTAAATCTGAGGTATATGAAGTGTTTTCCTTGTCTGTAAAGTTAAGCTTTTAATCTAAAATGTCCCTTCCTAATATAAAAGGCTCTAATTTCTGATGCCACTTTATAGACAATTAAGTGCCTTGAGCAATGCAAGTTAAAATATAACTTAACCTTTCTATGATAAAGAGTATCAAGAATATATAAAAATGTTACCTCTTTGTACTATTTTTTACAACTTTCTGTGAATATATAGTTCAGTCTTTTTTGTGTGTTTATATGCATATGTGTTTACAAAATAACCATACATTTTGCAGATGCCATTTTATTTCCAGACTGATAATTTTTTTTTTTTTCTGTGACAGAGTCTTGCTCTGTCTCCCAGGTTAAAGTGCAGTGACCAGACCATAGCTCGCTGCAGCCTCAAACTCCTCAACTCAAGCCATCCTCCTGCCTCAGCCTCCTAAGTAGCTGAAACTACAGGCAGATGCCACCATATGCAGCTAATTTTTTTTTTTTTCTGGAGACAAGGTCTCACTCTGTTGCTGGGGCTAGAGTGCAGTGGTGTCATCATAGCTGACTGCAACCTCCAACTCCTGGGCTCCAGTGATCCTCCTGCCTCACCTCCCACAGTACCATGCACAGCTACTTTTTGTAGAGATGGGGGCCTCGCTCTTGCTCAGGCTAGTCCAGTACTCCTGGCCTCAAGCAATCCTCCTGCCTTGGCTTCCCAAAGTGCTGGGATTATAGGCATGAGCCACTGCACCTGGACCAGACTGCTAAATAATTTTAGCTTTAAAAATAAAATATCAAAGAAGTTTCATACAGAAGTAGTATTATATTAAACACTTTTTTTAAGAGACAGGCTCTTGCTCTGTCACTAAGGTTGAAGTACAGTGGCATGATCATAGCTCACTATACCCTCAAACTCCTGGCCTCTCAAGTAGCTAGGACTACAGGCACTCGCCACCACACCGGCAAATTTTTTTAATTTTTTGTAGACACAGGGTCTCACTGTGTTGCTCAGCTGGTCGCAAACTCCAGGCTTCAAGCAATCTTCCTGCCTTGGCCTTACATAGTGCTGGGATTACAGGTGTGAGCCACCATGCCCAGCCATATTGACCATTTAAATAAGCACCTTTATCAAATACAAAAATCAAGCACATTACATTTCTTCTCTAAGTTACCACATAAATACCAAATAAGATCTTCACAACAATTACAAATAATGTTGGTGAATGGTTTGTTCTATTAATACTACTCGATTCATAAAGCACCTTTCCTGCTGGGAAAAACAGTTTAACTCATTCATTACCTCATGTCACCCCTTTCTTCAGTATTCACTGATTTGACCAATATGGGTGCTGGCAGTAAAGGGTTTGGCATTAATTGTGCAGTGGCATCTGTAAATTCTTCTACTGCATTGGTTGGGATTTCCACCAGCGTTAAAATGAATGCTTGTTCATCCTCTTCTTCTTGATGTACATTAGCAACTAGATTCACTATCGAAGTTTAAAAATTAGTAATGAAAAGGTGAACCATGAAATTAAAAAATCACTGATTTATTTCACTTATATACAGTGTCAGAACTCATCAATAAGATTAAATAAATTATACCAAAAAAAAGTAATTTCATAGAGGATAAAGATGATATACTATGGAGAGGATTTATAACTCTGAATACCAAAACTGGTACACAAAATATTTAAAGGTTTTTTAAAGTTTAAGGCTACCCTAGACTAAAAAAACTGTTTTGTGTTTTTCTATAGTTAAATGGGACGTAAAAATCATACTATCAGGTTCTTTGACACTTCACTGACACAGATTATCATACCTGTTAGGTCTTGAGGGTTGATTACATTCTCTTCTTGGACTTCTGGAATACTGGTTGGTGTACACTGCCATAAAAAAATCAAAATGAAACAGTGAGGTTGGCCAAATCTCAATTTTAAAAAGTCTTCCTGACAACGTGATATAAGGAAGTGATCTTATTTCAAAACTCAGACTTATCTAACCACATATAATTGTCAAGTGTTTTGAAGCTTTTAGCCATGCCAATAAACTTTTGATTCATTTAAATAAACATAAATACAAAGAATTCTCACTACATCATTAAATATGTGTATTTTATGAAATGATTTTTGAAGTGACAGGATAAGAAGATCCAAGTCCTCAACCTTCTCTCGACTCCTATCACACCAGCCACTGTACCATTAGTAGGTGACATTTCTTTCAGTGGAGGCAAACTGCTCTCCTTGCCTCACGAGTATGGTTCCTTCCAATCTGTTTTCCACAAAACTGCAAACACTGTATTTTCTAAAATGCAATCCTGATGGTAATTCCCTACTGCTTAATAACTTAAAACTTTCATTTTGCAACCAAAATGTCAATGTCAATAATTGATTCAGGCAAGAATCACCAATGGATACTGTAACTATTGGGTGACAGGTTGCTGGGTCTCATTTGACAAATTACTTATTAATACAAAGTGACATTATAATGGAGAAATCTGGCAGACACCATTCTGGCCAAGTGATCAGTCAGCATTACCAGTAATGGGAAAAATTGATATATGTATCTCCTGATGAGATGTAAAAGGAAGACCACATCATTACCTATGTAGTAATCGTGAATCCAGTAATGAGGAAGCAATAAAAAGAACTCTAAACTGTGGACTAGCTTAGACTCATCTAAAATATCAAGTTCACAAAAGAAGAAAAAGGCAAGAGAAATATTCTAGATTTAAGGAAAGCAAAGAGAAATGACAACTAAATGCAATGTGGGAAACTTGACTGGATCCTGAATTTAAAAGACCTATAACGGACATGATTGGGCCAACTGTAGAAATTCGAATGGGAACTGTATATTATATAATAATACTGAAACAATGTTAATAATATGGTAACACTTATTGTGACAATAGTATCATCACTTCTCAGTAAGAGAATGTCCTTGTTCTTATTAGATACAAGATGATGGAGTATTTAGAAATACAAGGCTCAGGTCTGCAATTTACTTTTGAGTGGTTCGGTTTTTAAAAGTATCTATCTACCTAGAGAGATCAGAGCAAAATGGGGAGAGATAGAGAAAATAAATGAGGCAAAGTATTAACAATCAATGAGTCTAAGTAAAAGGTATGGGAGAATTCTTTAAAAGATTCTTGTAACTTTTCTCTAAGTTTGAGATTATTTCAAAATAAAAGTAAAAATTAAAAAGTTGGGGGAGTGGGGATCTTACAACATTAGATGTAACCAAACTCCTTAGCATGTCGTAAAAATCCTTTTATAATCTGTCTGCAAGCTACCCTTCCAACTTGATCTCTAACGTATTCTACTCATAACCACTTATAGTCACTGAACACGTCATGCTATTCTTTACATGTTCCTCTCTCCCTGTAACTTGCTAATTTATACTTGTTCTTCAAGTTCAAGAATTCTCTCACCTGGGGAACTTTTTTAAAAAAATGCTAAAAATGCTAAAAATGCCTAGGTCCCATTCCTAGAGATTCATTTAATTGGATGAGATCTGATTCCTACAGACTCTTGTGCAAATCACTATCATAGCACATACCAAATTTAATTTAACTATTCACTCATCCGTCTCCCACAGATTTGTATCCTCAGTACCTAACACAGTGTCAGACACACTGCAGTAACATCTCCATAAACATGTTCTGTGAATGAACGCCTCAGATCCAGAGACTACGAAGAGGTGAATTTTCTGTGTACAAAACACTTTCTTTTTCAAAGCTTTTACAACAAAGCTGGGTATTAGCTGTGTTATCTCTATGTTCTAGAGACTGAAAACACACTCAGTTAAAATTCGATCACAATATATTCTTGCAAAGTAAAAAAAAAACTACAGGGAAAGAAAACAGAACCATGGTTGTCAGGGCTGAGGGTAGGAAGAGAGGGTCACTAAAAAAGGGCACCAGGGAATTAGAGGGTGATGTAACAGTATATATCTGGTTATACAGCTGTATATATTTGTAAAAACTTGCAGAACTGTACACTAAAAAAGGTGAAGGCATATTTTATGTAAATTATACCTTAATTTTTTTAAATGGGGAAAGAATGCCTTGCTGGCCCTTGTTATATTTTACATTCTTTTACCTCTGATACACTGTCTCTTTTAGAGTCCTTTCTCAGGGGCTCTTCAACAGAACTCTCGCCAAGAACCACATCCAAACCAAGTGTGTGGGGCCCTGTCTCAGAGGAAACAACTGGAGCAAATGACAATATCTGAACCTCTTGAGATCCTTCTTCTTGATCTTCATTTCTGAAAAAGAGTTTTAGCATGCTATTTGAAATCAGGCTAACATAGAATTATTTTTAGAGCTAGGTATTTCAAAGATCATCTAATTTGATAGTTTTCGAACTTTTAAAATATATTTAATGCAACAGTACTCCTTTTTCAAGCAAATTATTACATCTACAGTTTATGGCTATAGCTGAAACAGAATATAAACTGAATCTCAGAATCTCTTCCCTCTTTTACCTTTCAGTTAGGTTTACTTCTTGAGAAATACTGGTCCCTTTGATACCATGTACACATGCCAATTTGCTCTGCTCCTTACTCTCTGCTATTGTAACTGGTCCAAGGTTTTTATCTTCCAATTCTGTTGCTTCAGAAGCATTTTTCTCAGTTTCTTAAATAAAAAACACATTTAAGATATAGTCCAAAATGGTACAGCTAAAATGTCCATATTAGAAACATATTCTCTCTTAAAATATAGACCATTAGACAGTGACTCATCCAAACTCCTCTTAATCCAAAAATCAAGTTTATTCACATGGCAGAAGGTGGTCCTGGCCAATGATATTTTCGAACAGTGAAACAGATGACTTATAAATCCTCCACTGCAGATATTTCACTCCTGACTGCCATAGCAATTGTACCCCCCCTTATGGTGACAGCACTAATAATCAGAAATCCACAGAGAAAAGAAGTTTAGAGGTGGATACACACAAGGTCTGGCTAGTTCCACCTTAGGGGAAGTCTTGGGGAGGGGAGGGAACTGTGTGGCAAAGAATAATGTCACAAGAGGGAGGAAAAGGACTTCCATATAAAAGAGATTTGAGCCTGCAGACTGAGAGAGCTTATGAAAAAAGTGATCTCTCACAGTTCTTGTGTATTTTTTGTTTATTGCAATGCCATCAACCTGAATACCACCACGGGACCCACACAAAGCGCCACTAATGATGCTGGAAATTCTCCCAAGAAGCAGAGAGAAGTCATGACATTATAAAAAAACCAAATTTCTTGATAAGTACTGCAGATTGAGGTCTGCAACTGCAGTTGCCTACCATTGATCTTATTCATCTTATAAACTGACAATATAAACTTTAGGTATCAATAAATACAGTACAGTACAGATTTGTAAATGTATTTTATTTTCTCTTCTTCATGATTTTCTTAATAATGTTTTCTCTAGCTTACTTCACTGTATAAATACAGTACATAGATATATATAACATACAAAATATGTGTTAATCAACTATTTATGTTATCAGTGAGGCTACTGGTTAATAGTAGGCTATCAGTAGTTAAGTTTTAGAGGAATTAAAAGTTATATACAGATTTTTGACTGCACGGAGGGTCAGCACTCCTAGCTCAAGGGTCAACTATATATGGTGTACATATAAAAAAGGAGAAATGATTTGATCAAATACAGCAAAACAGTACTACTTAAACTAGTTGGTAGATTTATGAATATTCATAGCTCATTTTACTTTTTTGTATGTCTGAAACTTTTTTATAGTAAGTTAAAACAGTTTTAACAACTCAATATTACTTTGAAATACCAATGCAATTTTTGGTGTCAAAGCAATTTTGTAACTTGTAACAGAAGAATAAAATTTACCTCTTTGAGTGTCCACTTCTTCTCCTTTGGTTGCACACAAAATGGGAACTTCCTGATGAGCATCAAACCTGTTGGTCCCTAAAATCTTCTCAAGATTTGGTTTAGGCTTGGCAAATCTACTTCTCATTCTCAAACTGTTCGTTACCTTAGAAGCTTTACTCCTAGAAATAGAGAGATAGGGAGACAAATTTATCAACCATATAAGATCTTACTCTCTCACATTGATACATTCTGTCTAGCACTGATACAGTTAACATGCCACCTGTCAGATGCCACATTGTGTAAAAGTGTTCATTTATTTTTTATTTTTTTGAGACAGGATTTCGCTCTTCTGCCCAGGCTAGAGTGCAGTGGCATCATCATAGCTCATTGCAGCCCCAAACTCATGGGGCTCAAGTGATTCTCCCATCTCAGCCTCCTGAATAGCTGGGACTACAGGTACATGCCACCACGCTCAGCTAAATTTTTTTTATTTTTTGTAGAAACGAGGCCTTGCCTCGTTACCCAGGCTGGTCTCGAACTCCTGGGCTCAAGTGATCCTCCCAACTCCGCCTCCCACAGTGCTGGGATTATAGGCGTGAGCCACCACATCCAAATTAAAAGCGTTCATTTCTGAATGCTAAAATTATAAAGTAGTAACTTTACTAGAGGTCTTGAGAATCCAGACCATGTTTGTAAAACAGAGAATATATTTATTTAATACATAAATCTATTTCATTAAAGCTTCAAAGACATACAACATACACTGCTGTAATTTTAACATGCAAACCATTAAACTAAAACCAAAATCAGCCAATCTTTACTTTAAAGGATAAGAAATTAGCATTGCGGCCGGGCGTGGTGGCTCACGCCTGTAATCCTAGCACTCTGCGAGGCCGAGGCGGGCGGATCGTCCTGAGCTCGGGAGTTTGAGACCAGCCTGAGCAAGATCGAGACCCCATCTCTACCAAAAATAGAAAGAAATTAATTGGACAGCTAAAAATATATATAGAAAAAATTAGCCGGGCATGGTGGCACATGCCTGTAGTCCCAGCTACTCGGGAGGCTGAGACAGTAGGATTGCTCGAGCCCAGGAGTTTGAGGTTGCTGTGAGCTAGGCTAATGCCACGGCACTCGCCCCAGGCAAGAGAGTGAGACTCTGTCTCAAAAAAAAAAAAAAAAAAAAAGAAATTAGCATTGCCTACTTTACATTTACATATGCATTTCTCAAAGCTATTAACTAAATTGATGGTAGGTTTAATTATATTTATTAATTGAATACTAAAATAAACCTGGTTGATGTGCCATTCTCCTTTACTTTCTCCATTAAACCACTTTCTTCTCTAGGACTTTGTTCCTCCAATACAATCTTGTTTTCTTCAAATGATGCAGAAAGTGTACTAACAACAGGTGAAGAAAGCTCCTGACATTCATGAACAATTTCGTGATTTACATTATCAGGGCTGAAAGGAAGATGGCTTTTATCCTTTGAATGAACATGAGGAAGTACACATACTCCTACTGCAGGAAAAGAAACAGAAAATTAAAATTGGCCCAAAATAAATAGATATTCAAATGAAATAAATTCTTCAACTTTCAATAACTTTAAAATTCTACATTATTGTAAAAGTTTCCTCGTATGGCTCCAAATTTAAATTTATGATCTCGTATTTCATGCCAGTGATAAATTTAACAATTTTTACAGACTGAAACTTTGTGCTAAAAATGAGTAAAAATGAGTTCTTTTGTTACTTGAGTAACTACATAACCTCAGACCACTTGCGAGACAGGATTGCCTTCATTTATAATTTATTAAAACCTATATTTTATGTTCTAGAAATTTGTGACAGGCTCCACTGCAATACTGTGCCATTGAGAAAGAAGCCCTATATGGAACACAAAATCGGAGACTTTCCTGATAAATTTATGGTTATAAGCCTAAAAGTCTAACACCTAAAATGAACAGCAAGCCACTCATCACCAGCCAAAATAAGTACCAATAATATAATTAGCATAATTATCCATTTAATGTAGTTAAAAGATACTAAAATAGTAAAGACCACAGTTTCTCTGTAAGTTCAGCCTAATATACATGATAAATCTGGGTTAATATATCTTGTGGCTCTGTCCAAACTGTCAAAACAGTTTAAATTCTCAATAACTGCTATTGCCCTTTCATACTGTATTTGTCTAATTGTAAAGACCATACCAAGCAACAACTCCTTTGCTAAAGAAACACATATAAAATGATCAGTGATCAATGAGCTCAGTTAACCAATGATGTTTATGATGAAAAAGATAGAGGACTCATTAGATACACTATTCCATGAATACAAATTATTCTTAATAAATCAAGTGTATTATCTTGAATTAGCTGTCACTCCACCTAAACGGGTTAAATAATGGATGAATACACACATACTACCTTTTCTAGAAAAAAAACAAAGTGATGACAACTTCAAATGTGAAAAGCTTACTACTCAAATGTAGGTATAATTTCTTAGAAGTTAGATTTTAAATTTCTATTTTTTGGTAGGACTTATCTTTCATTCTTACCATCACCCTGTTCAGGAGTGATCTCTGACTGCAATACTAGATCTCCCATAGTAAGTAAAGTTATGGCAGCTTCAGTGCTTCCATCATTGGTACCTTGTGAGGAAATATACCAACATTAAAACAGAAGAATTGGGAAATTTTTTTATTTAAAAAAGATTTTTGGTGGGGCATGGTGGCTCACACCTGTAATCCTAGCGCTCTGGGAGGCCCAGGCGGGCGTATCATTTGAGCTCAGGAGTTTGAGACCAGCCTGAGCAAGAGTAAGACCTCATCTCTACTAAAGAAATAGAAAGAAATTAGCTGGACAACTAAAAATATATATATAAAAAAAATTAGCCAGGCATGGTAGTGCATGCCTGTAGTCCTAGCTACTTGGGAGGCTGAGGCAGTAGGATTGCTTGAGCCCAGGAGTTTGAGGTTGCTCTGAGCTAGGCTGACGCCATGGCACTGTAGCCCAGGCAACAGAGCAAGACTCTGTCTCCAAAAAAAAAAATTTTTTTAAATTCAGGTGTTTATCTTGTTGTAGCAACAGGTTTCAATATCCTCTGTACCACTATTACCTTACTAGGGTAGTGTTTTGTTCAGGTTACATACTACAAATAAAGAAATCATCACTGGTGGCTTTTACTCACTTTAAACACCAACCTCCCATTAAATAATACCTTCCAAAAAATGCTCTCATCTGTGTAGATCCAGAGGAAACACTCAACAAATACTTCTTTTTTTCTTTTTGAGACAGTCTTGCTTTTGTTGCCCGGCTAGAGTGAGTGCCGTGGCATCAGCCTAGTTCACAGCAACCTCAACTCCTGGGCTCAAGCAATCCTTCTGCCTCAGCCTCCTGAGTAGCTGGGACTATAGGCACAAGCCACCACGCCAGCTAATTTTTTATTTCTATTTTTAGTTGACTTGCTAATTTTTTCTATTTTTAGTAGAGACAGGGTCTCACTCTTGCTCAGAGCTGGTCTTGAACTCCTGAGCTCAAGTGATCCTCCCGCCTTGGCCTCCCATAGTGCTAGGATTACAGGCGTGAGCCACCGTGCCCGGCCAACAAATACTTCTTTATCAAACATTTAACTCACCTTCTAAAGTAACATTCCTAGAATCCAAGTTTTTAATAGAGATGAACTATTCAACAGCTGAATCTTTTTGTTCTACTATCCAGTAAACTGACTCATTTACTATCACCACTACTAAATCACTGTACTAGCGTTAATACAGAAGCTTTAACAGTTTCCTGGTTAAGTTACCTGGTTCCTCTTGAGTAAGTTCACCTGTGGTCATTTCCTAAAAGAAGAAAAGATAAGTAACATCTTAAGTTATTTGCCTAAACACATGTTCTTTCTCAAAAAGCGCTATGTTTTACAGGTTTTTCTATACTTTTAGTCACAATAGAGGAAACTGGTTTTTTTCTTAATTTATAATTATTCATAAAATTTCGTAAGAACAGGAATAATTTAAAAGTCAAATTCCTTTGTCTCTTGCCCCTGATTTTACTTTTGTTTTATTATATGCAAATTTTAACTCTGATCATATTACTATGTACATCTATCATTTTACTCTACTTCTTCACTGTCAAAATCCCTCAACTCTAGTCATATCTGATGCAAGTTTTTACCCAATGGAAACCAAGGTCTGAAGGGTATTGCAAGTTTTATACACACTACTAGGTGGCTGAAAACTTAAATGAATTTTAACAAATTAAGAAGTTATGGGATCAATGTCCAGAGTGACAGCTTGAGGAGCTCCACTGTCCCATTCGCAGTGAAACTGATTTTAAAAAACAAAATAAAACATTTAAAGCTTCTGGAAATGGTCCTAAGAGCGAAAAACAAACGAAGAAGCATCTATTCAAGAAAATCTATGAAAATTTGCTAACAACAGTTAGAGTCCATGTGAATCCAGACTGTTTTCTCCTTCCTTTCTTCCAGCTCAGCATGGCAGAGACTCAGACTGCTACAGACAAGAAAACAGGGCCCCCCATTCCCTACAGGTCTCAGCTAGAGAGCATTCTTCTCCGTGGGAGCAGGACTTCAGCTACTGACATCACAAGAAAACTACAGACCAGTGTCCACTATAAATACGGAAACAAAAATCATCAATAAAATACCAGCAAATGAAAGCCAACAACATATTATATAAAAATTATATTATCATGACCAAGTAGGATTTAACCCAGGGATTCAAGCTTAGTTTAATATCCAAAATCAACACAATAAAAAAAAAAATCACATGAACATCTTGATAGATGTAGAAACAGCATATGACAAATTCCAACACCCTTTCATGATAAAAACACTCAACGAATTAGGAATACATAACAACTTCAACATGATAAAGAGCATCTATAAAAAACCCATGGCTAACATCATATTTAAGGAATAAAACAAAAATGTTCACTCTCACCACTTCTATTAAACATTGAACTGGAGGTTCTAGGCGGGGCAATAATTAGGCAAGAAAAGGAAAGATAAGGCATCCAGATCAGAAGTGCTGCAGATTGAATTGTGTCCCTCAGAAAGGCATGCTATAGTCCAAATCCCCAATATTGTGAATGTGACTTTATTTGGAAACGGGGTCTTCAAAGATGTAATCAAGTTTAGATGAGCCCATGCCAGATTAGGGTTAGGATTAACCCTAATCCAGTATGACTGGTGTCCTTATAAGAAGAGAAGACATAGACACACACACAGGAAAAATGTAATGAAGCAAAGGAGGCATTAGTTGGAATTATGCTGCCATATGCCAAGGACTAACAAGGACTACTGGCAACCACCAGAAGGCAGGAGGAAAGGCATGGTATGGTTCTTCCTCAGATCCTCCACAAGGAATCAACACTGGTTAACACCTTGATTTTGGACTTCTAGACTCTGGAACTGTGAGACAATAAATTTTGGTGGTTTTTTGTTGTGAGACAGAGCCTCACTCTGTCACCACGGATAGAGTACAATGGCATGATCATAGCTCACTGTAACCTCATACTCCTGAACTCAAGCGATCCTCCTGCCTCAGCCTCCCAAGTAGCTGGGACTTTAGGTGCATGCCACCATTCCTGGCTAATTTTTCTATTTTTTGTAGAGACAGGATCTCACTCTTGCTCAGGCTGGTCTCAAACTCCTGACATCAAGAGATTCTCCTGCCTCAGCCTCCCAGACTGCTAGGATTACAGGCATGAGCCACCCCACCTGGCCTAATTTTTGTGGTTTTAGGTCACCCAGTTCGTGGTCCAGAGAGTTCCCAACTTAGGAGTTTTTAATTTTACAATGAGTTTATTGGGAGGTAACCCCATCATAACTTGAAAGGCATCATACTTTGTTATACCTGTCCTAAAAAACTAACACAGAAAGGAAGAAGTGAAATTATCTCTATTTACAGATGACATGATCTTGCATATAGAAAACCCTAAAGAATCCACTAAAAAGCCATCACAATAAAAGAGTCCAGCAAGGTTGCAGGATACAAGACTAATACATAAAAATCAATTGTATTCCAATACACTTGCAGTGCACAATCCAAAAATGAAATTAAGAAATAATCCCATTGACAATAGCAACAAAAACAACAACATATTTGGAAATAAATTTAACAAAGGATAAACCTTATACTCTAAAAACTACAAAACATTGTTGAAAGAAAATAAAGATCTACATAAATGAGAAAACATCCCATGTTCATAGATGCAGTCTCAACATTGTTAAGGTTTCATCATCCCTCAAACTGATGAGCAGATGCAATGCAATCCCAATCAGAATCCCAGATGACTTCTTTGCAGAAACTGACAAGATTTTAAAATTCACATGGAAGTCAAAGAGACCCACAATAGCCAAAACAATCCAGAAGAAGGAAGTGGAACTTACATTTCTCAATTCCAAAACTTACTGTAAAGCAACAATCAATACAGCATTACCAGCACCAGAATAGACATATAGATCAATAGAACAGAACTGAGAGTCCAAAAATAAACCTACACATCTATGGTAAACTGATTTTTGATAAAGGTATCAAGACCATTCACTGGGAAAAGAACAGTCTTTTCAAACGAATGGTGATAGGACAACTGGATAGCCACACACAAAAGAATAAAGTTAGATAATGAGGTTATCATACTATATACAAAAATTAACTCAAAATGTATCAAAGACGTGAATGCAAAAGCAAAATCCACAAAACTCTTAGAACAAAAATAGGCATAAATCTTCAGGACCTTGGATTTGGCAAAGGATTCTTAGATATAACATCAAAAGCATAAGCAACAAAAAAACAGATAAATTGGACTTCATGAAACTTAAAACTTTTATGTTTTAAAGGAAACCACCAAGAAAGTGAAAGGACAACCCACAGAATGAGAGAAAATAATTGCAAAACATATTTCTGATAAGGGACTTGTATTCAGAATATACTAACATAAACAATTCTTACAACTCCTTAAAAAAAGACAATTAGGCCAGGCACAGTGGCTCGTGCCTGTAATCCTAGCACTCTGGGAGGCTGAGGTGGGAGGATCACTTGAGCTCAGGAGTTCGAGACCAGCCTAAGAGTGAGACCCCCGTCTCTACAAAAAATAGAAAAATTAGCTGGGCGTGGTAGCACATGCCTGTAGTACCAGCTACTCAGGAGGCTGAGGAGTAGGGTCACTTGAACCCAGGAATTTGAGGTTGCTGTGAGCTAGGCTGACGCCGCGGCACTCTAGCCTGGGCATCAGAGTGATACTCTGTCTCAAAAAGAAAAGACAAAAAAAGTCACTAGGGAAACACAAATGAAAACCACAGTGAGATACCACTTCACACTCAGATCCCAAAAATCAAATAACAAACGTTGGCAAGGATGTGAAAGAATAGGAAACCTCACACACTGTTGGTAGGAATGTAAAATGAAATAGCTGCTTAGGAAAACAATTTGGCAGTTCCTCAAATGACCCAGCAGTTACACTTCTAGGAATATGCCCAATAAAAATGAAAACATACATCTACACAAACACTTGTACATGAATATGTATATACAAGTATACATTCCTGTACAAGTATATATTCATTATAGCAGTATTTTTTTATAATAGACAAAACATGAAAACAACCCAAATGTCCATAAATGAATGAATAAACAAAATGTAGTATAACCAGTATGGAATATTATTTGGCTACCAAAAGGAATGAAGTACTAATACATACTATAACACAGATGAATTCTGAAAACATTAGAAAAAGCCAGACACAAAAGGCCGAGATTTTATAATTCCATTTCTATAAAATGTCCATAATATATAAATCTATAGAGAAAAAAATAGGTTACTGAAAT
The DNA here is from genome assembly GCA_004363605.1 of Indri indri. Lineage (NCBI taxonomy): Eukaryota > Metazoa > Chordata > Mammalia > Primates > Indriidae > Indri > Indri indri. The sequence continues at coordinate 8,122 of RJWJ010015278.1, read as the reverse complement.
GGGTTGTGGATCTGTTCTCCATGAGAGAATCCCTGATTTCTCCATGGAGCATGTACATAACAATTTTGATCATATTAACTATTCTTTAATTTTGTGTTTTTATTCAAATGTTATCTCCTTTTTTTTCTTTGAGAAATACATTGTCACTTATGTGGCAGGGTCCTTATGTTATTCTAACAAAATGTGTATATGTCTAAAGGAAGTTGTTTTGTTTACATATTTCTAAACATTTCATCTTTAAAAAAATTGTTCAGAGAGGTTGTATTTACCTTCCCAAGGCCGAAAAGCAGGGGAATTTTCCAGTTTCCTAATTTTCCACCAGAGGAATACATGTAAGTAGAAAAGTATTGACTACTTACATATAGTGTGTATGTATGTACACATACAAATTGTGTGTTAAAGAGGTGATACTGATTTTCATATGACAATGTTAGGCAAAGGCCTCCCTGCATTTGAAGAGCAGGTTTTCATTTATATGTATTTTTGGGATAGAAAATAAAATTTGTAAATATAGCCCCATTTCAAAGAGTAATACTTTCCTAGCATAGAAGACCTTATGTTCATAGGTCTGTTTGCTGCTAAAGGATACTTTGTATATCAGTATTTTTAAGATAAAAATAGGTAACTGTGTATGGTATTGTGGGACAGGTTATATGTAGTTGGCCTTTACATTGGTCAAATACCAGTCCCTGCTATTTCATCCTCAGGCGGTGATGGTGGGGCGGTGGGTTGGGGAGAAAGGAGATGATACAACTCAATCAGTGTTGCTACTAACTGTTCCCTTTGGGTTGAAATTTATGATGCTATTAAATTAGATTATCTTCCTTTAAAAAAAAAAAACAGTGGGCTACTGGTTCCCTACACCTGGGGAGAGTTAGGAGGAAATGAGGAGTGACTGCTACTGGGTTTATAAGGTTTCTTTTTGAGGTGATGAAAATGTCTTAAAATTGACTGAAGTTATGTTTGTACAACTCTGTGAATATAAGAAAAATCACTGAATCATGCACTTTATTTTATATATTATATATATTTTAAACAGAGTCTCGCTCTGTTACCCGGGCTAGAGTGCAGGCCTAGCTCACAGCAACCTCAAACTCCTGAGTTTAAGCAATCCTTCTGCCTCAGCCTCCTGAGTAGCTAGGATTACAGGCATGCACCACCATACCTGGCTAATTTTTTCTATATATTTTTAGTTGTCCAGCTAATTTCTTTCTATTTTTTTTTTTTTAGTAGGGACGGGGTCTCGCTCTTTGCTCAGGCTGGTCTCAAACTTATGACCTCGAGCGATCCTCCTGCCTCGGCCATCCAGAGTGCTAGAGTTACAGGCGTGAGCCACTGCGCCCGGCCTTGAATCATGCACTTTAAATGGGTGAATTGTATGGCATATGAATCTTATCTCAATAAAGCTGTTTTAAAAAGTTACAATTCCAGCTCTTCACTTGCAAAAACAAAATAAATGCCAAATATGAAAGAACACAAACAAAATACAACTAAATATATGTTAAGTAATTTATATTTAATATAAATTTAATGCAACAGAATTTTAATGTAAAAGTCTATGCATTCCCAGCATTTTGGGAGGCCAAGGTGGGAGCCTGGGCTAAATATAGCAAGACTGCATCTCTACAGAAAACATTTTTTAGAAAATTAGTGGGGTGTAGTGGTGCACATCTATAGTCCTAGCTACTGGGGATGCAGAAGTGGGAGGATCACTTGAGCCCAGAGTTTGAGGCTGCAATGAGCTATGAACCGGCAGGCCACTGTACTCCTGTCTGGGCGACAAAGCAAGATGCTGTCTCACAAAAAAGAAAAAAATTCTATAAGGATATTAAAAGGTTTACCCACATACAAAAAGAAAAAAACAATCAATGCTTTCCAAGTCAAACATAAAAGCTATGGATTATTCACTAGTTTTTACTAGTCATACTCAGAGCTCCCTACATAAGAGAAATTAGCTAAGAACTATTTATGAACCTAAAGGTTCAAAATAAACCTCCTATTTTTCAAAGTAAACGAAGAATACAAGGCCAAAACATTAAAATAGATGCTTACAAATGATGATGCATTCAAATTTTCTTCTTGTTTCATTTCCTGAGTAGTCACATCTGTGTTTGAAAGCTGATGCTGAACAACAGCTACGCATCCTATATCCGGGACATTTACAGTTATTTCAAGCTGTCAAAATAAAGTTTTATTATTTCATTTTGGCATACTATAAACAGCAAAACAAAACCTCATATTACACATGAATAAGTAAAATGAAATGTTAAAATGAAGAAATAATCCATATTCATACATAATTAAGAAACTAAAATGGTCCTGGCTCATGCCTATAATCCCAGCACTTGGGGAGACTGAGGTGAGAAGATCACTTGAGGCCAGGAGTTCAAGACCAGCCTGGGCAACATAGCGAGATTTTTGTCTCTACAAAAAAAAGAAAAATTACCCAGGTGTGGTGGCGCGTGCCTGCAGTCCCAGCTACTCTGGAGGCTGAGGCAGGAGGATTGCTTGAGCCTAGGAGTGTGGTTGCAGTGAGCTATGATGATGCCACTACACTCTAGCCCAAGCAGCAGAGAGCAAACTTGTCTCAAAAAAAAAAAAGAAAAAAAAAGGAAGAGAAGAAACTGAAAAGTAGTAATTCTTTTTTTCATACAGACACAGTCTCATTCTGCTGCCCAGGCTGGAGTACAGTGGCATGATCACAGGTCACTGCTACCTCAAATTCCTGGGCTCAAACATTCTCCTGCCTCAGCCTCCTGAGTAGCTAGGCACTCACTACCACCAAGTCCAGCTAATTTTTAATTTTTTTTTTTTAGAGATGGGGTCTTGCTATGTTGCCCAGGCTGGTCTCGAACTCCTGGGCTCAAGTGATACTCCTGCTTTGGTCTCCCAAAGTGCTGGGATTACAGGCAGGAGCCACTTTGCCCAGCCCAAAATGTAGTAATTCTTAAACTGATTGACAGCAACTTGATAAAAGTAAAACACTTAAGGTTTTCCAGAGAGTCTGTGACTAATATAACCAGTAAGCAAAATTTCTAAGGCTAATCTTCTTAGTGCCTGACATTTCATTTACCATTTTCCCTACTTTGCCCTAACTTTCCCCTAATTTCTCTCATCAGTCTGTTAATATCTATGGAGTACTTCCTAAAAACTAGAGGGATACAACCTCAAATAAGGCAAGTTTGGTTCCTGCCCTACATGAACTTACAATCTAAGAGATCAGACATGTAATCAACTAACTATACATTGCCATAAATGCTATAATAGAGATGAATTGAAGATTTATTATCCTGTCCCCTTGCCACAACTAACCTGTCCTACAACCCCAAATAAAACAATTACTGTATGATTATATGAGGTTCCTAGAGTAGTCAAATTCAGAGTCAAAAAGTAGAATGGTGACTGCCAAAGGCTGGGGGAAGGGGTGAGGTGGGAGGGTTTAATGGGTACAGAATTTGTTTTACAAGATGAAAAGAGTTCTGTGGATGGATGTTGGTGATGGTAGTACAATATGTACATATGAATGTACTTAATGCCACTGAACTGTACACTTAAAAATAGTAAGATGGTAAATTTTATATGTATTTTACAATTTTTTAAAAAAGAATGAAAAAAAATATGTCCCTTCTATCTTCTCTACCAACCAGAACTCAGCCTGAGCTTATTACAAAGAGTTAATAGAAAAAAAACCTGCCAAAATGTTTTAAAAATTAATCAAAAAGTAGATTGAGCAGTTCCCAAATACAAGTGCAAGCAGATTTCTATCGTTATTGTTATACTGATTCCCTTACTGGACTTGGGCCACAGGGGCTGAATAATCACAAAAGGTAACACAAGCCTACTTCTATTGATTCCTTAAGCTATTCACTAGGCCCCAAACAAATTATATTTGGTAGAGATTATTTAGAGAATGAACTCTTTAAATCCCAATGATCACCAAGAGAATAAATAATGATTCGCTAAAAGAAAAAGGAGGGAAAGAACCAAGTAAGATAAAATGCCAAGGATTCAAAAAAACAAACTACCTCTTCCATTGTTTCCTCAATCTGAGCAGAAACAGGTTCAGGAGATCTGAGACCAACAGGTACAAACACTGGAGCCTTGTTTACTTCTTCTGGGGCAAGATGATAGCTTTCTTCTTCATAGTCAGACTCAAAATCCTCAGCATCATCGTCTTCTTCCTGGGAAGCCCGAAGAGTCACCAGCATGGCCTTGGAAGCCCTAGGTTCCTTCTTAGCGGTCTTACCCCGAATTCGTTTTGATCCACGCCCTTTGGTGACATTTGGTTTAATCTTTCTATGCATTCTCCTTTCACTATGATCTATCTCACACTCAGATGCAGAAGAGATAGTTCTTCGATCAGGAGCAATTTTGGAGGAATTTGATTCTTTTAACAGTTGTGGGCACCTGGATGTTTAAGCAAAATAAGAATTTTGGTCATATACGCACAAGGATAATTTTAATAAAAACCAAATAAGAGTGAAATCCCAGTTCCAGTCCTTAAAATGAGAACTACCACCATCTGTTCTTTTAAAACCTTATGTTGTGAAAATAAGAAAGGAATTAACTACTAGTTTCTCATTCAGAGTTAATTCTTAGTTACCTAACTCTAAATTTTTCATACTAAGTTTTCAATTCTGGGCTGATTTTTCCTGTAATATGAATGTAGTGATGAAATAAATACAAAACTAAAAATTATTACAGGAAAAAGGGATAAAAGACACAGAACCAATACAGAATAGGGGATCAAAAAGTGATATTGATTTATCCTCCTGGATAAACAGATTAGGTTAAAAGGGAGGAAGCAGAAATCCATCAAAGCAATGCTATTTTTTAGAACTTAGATTCCCTTCTACTTTCTTTGAAAACTACAGAAGTAGGGTACTCTTCATTTGTGTCTGTGACCCCATTTGAATTAGCACCCTAATTACTTAGGTGATACACACTACCTCTTTGGTCAGGCTTCTATTCATAGTCTAATGGATTCAACACCAAGAAATTTTAAACTTGAGAAAGAAAAATCCTCCTAAGAAGATCATAAAAAAATAAATTGTAGTAAATAAAAATCAAATGGGAAAAAACAGACCTGTCAATAAAAACAGGCTCTACTTTTATTAACAAGCCATCTTTCTGTTCTATCAGTAAGTTAAGGTAGGACATTTATAAAGAGTAAGTGATTTTTATTTCCTACTCTCAAAGTATTTGTTAAATAAAACGTTACCTTGTTATTTTACTAAGATACTGCTCTTCAACGATTGAAGACATAGAATTATCTCCTATAATTTCCTCTCCAACCTTTCCCGACGGTCCAACTTCTAATTCAGCACGTTTTTGGGCCAAATCAGACTCTTTGGCACCTATATAATTTTTTCTTGCTGAAACCTCCAGAGATGTCAGAAATTCAGCCTTTTCCTTAAATTTAAGAAGAAATTAGCTAATATTACTCCAGAAACAATCTTTATGTTAATTTCATTTTGTGGTTTGGCCTAAACCTCTAAGCTTACACATACACACAAGTGGTAAGTTGCTACATTTTTATAATACTAGAAAGTCACTCACTTTTCATGAAAATAGTTACAGTACAAAAGTTTTAAAAAAAATTTTTTTCCAAACTTACTTTTAGAAGGAGCTGGGTGTCAGAATCTCCTTGCTGCAGTAAATTATCTTCTGGCTTGCTTGCTTCACTCTGATCTGCTGTGCCTTTTTCTACATCTGAATCCTTTTTCTTACCATGTGCTCTTCCCAAATTTGGCTTAGCCTTTTGGAATTTCCTTCTTATCATTTGTGCTGGACTGGGAACATATGGTTTATTTTCATGTCTAGAATGAAGTACAAATCACGTTGAAGAACAAAACCAGAATTCCTTGTTGATGTAACAGCTGTTAAATCAAACAATTTTAGACAGAAACCAATTCTATGTTCATAAGGCTATAAAAACATGCATGTAAAACAAAATTACACATTGCTGATAAGAAAGGAAAAACATAAAAGCTTTAAAGCTTCCATTTTCTGTATGGCCTGGGGAATATTACAATAATATTAGTCTTTTTTCCATTCATTGATTCAAGTATGTAATTTTATGCTACTTCAAAAGTAATATTCAGAGAAATAACTAGATACCAAAAAAATGTCAGTAGCTGCAGATGGATTTCATAATGGCACTTTAAATAAATGCCTTCACTGGTCTCCAAAGTATGAACAAATATACAATAGTCATAACCACCTTGGTCCTTCTGGATCAAGAGCAGGCTCAAGGGCTAGAATCTATCTATTCTACTACATGTGGGAAAGATCATTGAAAAGGGTTTATTGAAAGCCAATGTCACAAGGTTTTCAATATAACCCATTTGTATCTGCCAAATCAGACAAAGACAAGGTTTTAACAGTCAATACAGTAGCCACAGCTCCCAAAGCAACCCAAATAGCTATCTTACGGTTTCCTGGAAAATATTTTAGTAACTGACAAGGATCTGAATTAAGAAGTTTAAAAACTAACATAACCCTCAATTTTTATAAAGAATGATAGGGTATTTAAGTATCTATAATGAGTCCTCTGAAAGATCTATATTAAAAACTAATCTTAAGCCAGGCGTGGTGGCTCACGCCTGTAATCCTAGCACTCTGGGAGGCCGAGGTGGGCGGATTGTTTGAGCTCAGGAGTTCGAAACCAGCCTGAGCAAGAGCGAGACCCCGTCTCTACTAAAAAAAATAGAAAGAAATTAATCAGACAACTAAAAATATATAGAAAAAATTAGCCAGGCATGGTGGCGCATGTCTGTATTCCCAGCTACTCCGGAGGCTGAGGCAGAAGGATCGCTTGAGCCCAGGAGTCTGAGGTTGCTGTGAGCTAGGCTGACGCCACGGCACTCTAGCCCAGGCAACAGAGTGAGACTCTGTCTCAAAAAAAAAAAAAAAAAAACACTAATCTTAAGTAATATTTCTAAATAAATTAGCTAGAAGAGAAAGTAGTTCACACATTTCCAAATGTACCAACCTTACTAAGCTCTGGCAGTAAAACATCAAGGAGGTCTAAAGGAATTTCTAACAAGGTTATGATGCTGGCTAATACGTGTCAGTGTTGGCTAATGCATTTGGGAAAACATTTAACTTAAGCATAAGCTATTTATAATCAAGTGTGATTATGCAAAGCTATTTAAGAATAAAATATACATAAGCCCAATGTGCTGAGGTCAAAATGGATACAGAAGTCTGGACATAAGAATAAGCTAATTTAAAAACTATACAGAGATAGATACTCCTAGTTACAGCACAGCTAACAGCTGGAATAAATGTCAAGAACTAAAAAAGGTTTAAAAAGTGGGAGGTGATGGATTTTCACCCAAGAAATGTAAAATTAGATCTTTCTCATTAAGAAATCCAAAGGCTAAGCATAAAACAATTTGAAATATATTAATAAAAAGTTTCTTTCAGGAAAGACTGCTTATATAAATGCAGGAATTTGCTAGTCTGAAAGTGATAAATCCTAAAAACTAAACTGCCAATGTTACTTCAAGTAAGTCATTTAAATCCTCTAGGTCTATTTAGTCAATTATAAATGAGAGCATTAGGAGCAGCTGACCTCAGAAGGTCACTATTATTTTAAAGGCTCATTTAGGGTAAAAATCAAAATCTTTACAATAGCCTTACATAACCTATCCTTCTTCTCCCTCAGCCTTTACCTCCCATACATCTACCATTCTTCCTCTCTGTCCCACATTGGCCTCTTTACTGTTCCTCAAGCAAACCAGGCATTCTTGTCTTGGTGTTTTTTAATTATTGTTCCCTCTTCCTGGACATCTGCTTGACATGCCCCTTCCTTTCTTTCAGGTCTTTTCTCCAATGGTACCCTCAGTGAAGCATTCTCTGGTCACTACTAATTAAAAATTGAATCCCTAATCATGATGCTCTCTACTTCCCCCCACTTTATTTCTCTCTACTCGTTTATTCAACCTATTTCTCGTTCATAATCATGTTTGCACAATTAGAATATAACCTCGACAATAATAGGATTTTCTTCATTCCTGTATTATCAGCACCTAGAACAATGTCTCCAGCACACAGGAGACACTAAAATGCTTGTGGAATAAATGAATGTACAAGGTTCTTTTCAGTGGCAAATTCT
>RJWJ010015277.1:0-36920 GCA_004363605.1 Indri indri | reverse complement strand
AGAACTTTCAAAAATCAAAAATGTGAAAACAAATAATCCAATTTGTTAAATAGGCACTTTAGATACTTTGCCAAAGAAATACGTGAATGGCAACATAGTCATACGAAAAGGTGTTCACCATTATTAGTTATTAGGGAAAAGCAGATTAAAACCACAATGAGATACCACTACCTACCTATTAAAATGGATTTTTTTTTTTAATTGACAATGCCATGTTCCACTAGAACTTATTCTTTGTTCATGGGAATGCAAAGAGAGACCTTCGGAAATAATGTGGCAGCATCTTAAGATAGTTAGACATAGATTTACCATATGTCCCAGCTAGTCTGCTCTTTGGTATTCAGCTTAGTGAAACGGAAACTGGTGTTTGTGCAACAACTTATGCGTGCATGTTACTAGTGGCTTTATTTGCAAATCCCCAAAGCTGGTAAAACCCAAATTTGTCCTAACTGGGAAACTAATAAATAAAGTATAATATGTCCACATAATTTTTAAAAAGAAGATGTTGTAAAATACCACTCAGCAATAAAATGAATGTGGAACCTCAATAGAGAAATGGAAACCAGAAAACCAGCCAAATGGAAATTCTAGAACTAAAACGAACAATATCTGAACTAAAAAACTGATCGGTTGAGCTTAACAGCACATTGGAAGTTTAAAAAAAAAAAGAAAAATAAATTCAACGACATATTGAGGGAAGTTAGTGTTTTAAAAGAGAGAGATTGAACAACAATGAACAATACCTCAGGGACTGTGGGGCAACATAAAGTCGTCTAACACACATATCATTGGAATTCTAAAAAGGGAGACTAGAACAGCAAATTAAATGAAGAAATATTTTTTAAAAGTTCCAAATTTGGTGAAATACATAAACTAACAGATCTACTAAATGCAGCAAATAAAAAGCATAATGACTGCAAATGAATGCATGTGCAGGCAGAACAGACTCGAAATGCTGAAAACTAAAGAGAAGCAGCAAATCTTAAAAGCAGTCCAAAAAAAAAAAAAACCCCAGAAATATCATACACAAGAGAACAACAAAAGAAATTATAGCTGACTGCTTCTCAGAAAAAAATGGAGATCATAATACAATTGAATAACAACGTCAAGGTGCAGAAAGAAAAACTGTTAACCCAGAATTCTACATCCAGCCAAAATACTCTTTAATTCTACATCTGGCCAAAAGAAGACGTCCTCTAATAACAACTGATAGAATTTGTGTTCTTATTACAAATTCTTAAAAAGAAAACGGATAGTTCAATGCAAAGATAATAACACTTTATTGCTGCGTTGAGTTTGTACACAGAAATTAAATACACAACAATAAAATGCAAGATACAGGGATAAACAGAGTGGAAGTACTATGGGGAAAATGGGAGAAGTTGATCAAAGGGTTCAAAGTTTCAAGCAGACAGAACCAATAACTTTTTAAGGTATATTGCCCAGCATGATGACCACAGTTAGTAACAAAGTATATTTCAAAATTGCTAAAACAATAGATTTTAAATGTTCTCACTACAAAAAAATGGTAAGTATGTGAGAAGATAAATATGCCAATTGGCTTGATGTAATTATTCCACAATGTATGCAAGTATCAAATTTTCACATTGCACCTCATAAATATGTAAAATTATTGTTTGTCAAAAATAATTTTTTAAAAAGAAGGTGTTATAAGGTTCTTCATACTTAAGAAAAATGTGCATCATTAAATCTAAGGAGAACTTAATAAGATTAGGAGAGACACTATAATTTCAAGAATAACAAGTTCACGGTAATATAAAAAGTTATCAGTGAAAAGGTATTAGAAGTGAAAAGTAGAATACAAATATTATTTCAAATTAACATTTGAAAATTTTGTATATGTGGAAAAATGTTTTTAAATATTTGAAGAAACTATATTAACTCAAAGAAAGAGAAAAGCAAAAACTCATATGTAACAAATAAAAAGAGATAGCAAGAAAGTGAACTTAAACCCAACAATTTCAATAATTACATGAAATAAATGTGGACTAAAGACTACAATTAAGAGACAGAGACTTTCCACAAGAAATAAGCATTAACTGTAAAGTAAATGCACTAAAAAAGTAAAAGAATGGGGAAATGATATGTCATGCAAATAATAAGCATAAAACAGTTGGTGTGGCTATGTTATCATAAAATGCATTATTAAGAGAGCCACTATTACTGGAGATAAAGAAAAATGTGCATTAGATTCTTTTTAAAAGAGTTTACAATTGTTTCTCTAGTGATGTGTGAATCCGAAAATTCCTAAAAGGGAAATGAGAGAAGGCGCTTGCATGGCTTCCCGGCCAGTGATAATAAAAGAGTTAATTCACAAAGAAACATAAAAACACTTAATCTACCTCCATCTAACTACAGGCTTTCAAAATATGGGAGGCAAAAATTGACAGAACTGAAAGGAGAAATAGACATATCCACAATTATAAATTGGAAATTTGAGCACTCCTCTCTCAAAAAATGACAGAACAAGTAGACAGAAAAATCAATAAGGAATAAAAGACTGAAACAACATGTCAACCAACTTGACCATTAGAATGTTACACCTAACAACTACAGAATGACAATATTTTTAAGTGCACATGAAATGTTTACCAAGTTAGACCATATTATGATTCATATATTAATAATAGCCTTAGTAAATTTCAAAAGATCGAAATCTTACAGAATATGTCCTCTAACCAGAAAAGCATTATATTATAATAAATAGAAGTATTATATCTAATAAAAGCACTAAATATTCAGAAAATAAGCAATAAAAATAATAAATAATTCATAAATCAACGGAAAAATAGAAAATATCTCAAAATCAATGACTAAAACACAATATAATCAAAATCAAACCTTGTAGATTGCAGGTTAAGCAGTACATAGGGGTATTAATAAATTAATAATTAACAATTAATACAATTGATAACACCTTATAAGAATTATCTAGGAAAAAATAAGAAAAAAGCACAAATTATAAATTCTAGGAATAAAAGAAGAGACATTACATACTCTAAACATTAAAAACATAATAAAGGAATATTACAGTCGACTTTATTCCAATAAATTTGATACCCTTTGAAAAACACAACTTGCCTGACAAAAGAAGAATTAATATATTTAGATAAACAAATTTATTAGGACATATATATATATGTACTAAATGTATGTTATAACATACATTTATACATACATGACACATATATGACATATATACAGATGTAAAATATTAAGATATAAATAGACATTTTTTAAGAAATTAAATCCAAAATCAAAATATCCAGGCCCAGATTACTTCACTGGTCAGTTAGACAATTTAAGGAAGAAATCATAGCAATTTTTTGTAAACGCTCTCAGAAAAATGAATGAGTAAGGAACACTTGCTAAATGCTTTAGGCTGGCATAAATCCAGAAAACCTGAAAGTTATTACACCAACAACAATTAAAAAAATGATGACCAATGTCATTCTTATACATAGATGCAAAGTCCTTAATAAAATAATAGCAAATAAAATCTAACAACACATAAAAACACAGTTATGATTAATTCGGGTAATCCCAGGAATGTAAGAAATGCAAGATTGGGTGAGAAATGAGAAGTTGGTTTAACATTGTAAAGGAGTTCCAGCTCAAGATGGTTGAATACATGCAAATAGTGTGCACCTCTCCCAGGGAGAGGGATCAAAATTAGTGAGTAGAAGCCTGGGCACAGTGGCTCACTCCTATAATCCTAGCACTCTGGGAGGCTGAGATGAGTAGGAGTTCAAGACCAGCCTGAGCAAGAGCCAGACCCATCTCTACAAAAAATAGAAAAATTAGCTGGGTACAGTAGTGTGTGCCTATAGTCCCAGCTATTATGGAGGCTGAGGCAGGAGGATTACTTGAGGCCAGAAGTTGGAGGTTGCAGTGAGCTACAATGATGCCACTGCACTCTAGCTGGAGTGACAGAGAGAGAGACTCTGTCTCAAAAAAAAAGAAAAGAAAAAGAAAAACCAGTGAGTAGATGTTGGTGCTTTCAATAGATAGTTTAAGAGACAATACTGAAATCTAACAGAGAAGGAACTGGGAAAGCAGAGAGGAGGGAAGCAGACATCCTGCTGGGTCGGGACGGGTGGGAAGATGGGAGAAGCTCCCTGACAAGGGGAAAATGTGAGTGAGAGATTCCTGGGGTTCCACGCTCCAGCCAGGAATTTTAAAATCCTAGCTACAGGAAAATCCCCTAGGCCCTTAAAGGCCCCCAAATTAAGGCGAGGAGCTACCTAGAGAGCAGAAAGAAGCATTGCTCAATTTGGCAAAGCCACACAGGCCTTTGAGCGTTGAGCCATTCAGACAGCCCAGCCCTGTCCTGCTCTGGGGCCACCACTTCAGCAACTGTCACCATAGCCACAGGGCCACCAAGGGGGGCGGGGCACTTTTGTACACTCCAAGGACAGAAACTGCTGTCTCAGCATAGGAATGACATATGGGCAGGGGGAGCAGCCCTTGCTCCCAGCTGCTGGCCTCTACTGAGAGGCATCTGCCCTCCCTGGAGGCAAGTCTGTGGCACCGCTGCCCCTCCCCCACCAGAGCAGGCCTGCTGCAGCCCGCTGCCATTCTGGGCACCCAGGTCCCAGCAGTTTGAGAGCCAGGGAGTACACTGGGAATCTGGGGGCTTTCGTGCCCAAAAGGACAGAGACTACTGTCACTGCTGAGGAAGGGAGTTGCTATCAGCCTGTGCGCCCCACAGCTGCCTGCCTCCACTAATCCCATGGAGAGGGGCCCTCCCTACCTGGCTGCAGTCTAGCAATGCACCAGCCCTTCCCCTGCATGAGTCCTGCAGACCAGGAGATCACCCCACTCCTGCCTATAACAGCCAATGTCTGAACCCAGGGAGACCTGAGGACAAGTTCTCCAGCCTGATCTTGGTCTGGTCCCCCCAGGACTCAAGCATGCTGTCCAGGGGTTTGGGGACTGAAGATTAACCAACCTAGTCTGCTGGTACCTGAACACTCCCCCAGAGGTCTAAGGTCCAGCTGACCCAAATTGCCAGCAACACTACAATGGGTACTCACCTGCACTTGCCAAAAGGCACTGCAGCACTACCCTCTCCACATAGAGCAACAGTGTTCCCTGTGGAGGAGAACAGGTAAGCCACAAAGCTATCTGTTTTGGGCTGAGCAAAGAGGTTCTACTTCAAAACCACTTAGGCAGAGAACTGTCGGAATGGCATTTTCTGCAGCTCACAGCCACATCTGACCTGGAAATAGATGACAGAGTTTGCATGAACCGAAAGTCATGAGCCTCAAGGCAGGAGCATGATAGGGATGTGGATTGCTCTCCTACCACAGATTAGCCCCTCGCCTGAGACAACAGAGAACCCCTTGCAGTAAACAAAGTTCAAACACCCGCCCACCAGTGTTTGCTGCAGCCTGCTCTTACCCATAAGTGCCACCTACTGGCCCTGGAGATTGAGAAGCATAACCCAATTTTATACCTGCTGTCAGAAGGGCATGGTCTGGAGAACAAGGCTTCCACAATTCTGCAAATCTTCTCAATAGATGTGGAAAACCATTTGATAAAACGCAGCATCACTTCATGATAAAAACCCTCAAAAAACAAGGCATAGAAGGAACACACCTCAAAAATAATAAAAACCATATATTAATATGACAGCCCACAGCCAACAACATCATATCGAGGGTGGAAAAGTTGAAATCCTTCCCCCTAAGAACTGGAACAAGACAAGGATGCCCACTTTCACCACTTCTATTCAACATAGTACTAGAAGTCCTAGCCACAGCAATCAAGCAAGAAAAAGAAGTAAAGGGCATCCAAATTGGAAAAAAGGAAGTCAAATTATCTCTATTTGCTGATGATATGATCTTATACCTAGAAAACCCTCAGGATTCCTCCAAAAGAGTCCCAGATCATCTGATAAATGAATTCAGCAGTCTCAAGCTATAAAATCAATGCCAAAAATTAATAGCATATCTATACACCAGAATGACCAAGCTGAGAACCAAATCAAGAACTCAATCTCATCTACAATAGCTACAATAAAAATAAAATACCTAGAAATATATTTAACCAAGAAGTTAAAAGATCTCTATAAGGAGAACTAAAAAACACTGATGAAAGAAATTATAGATTATACAAACAAATGGAAAAACATCCCATGCTCATGGATTGGAAGAATCAATATTGTTAAAATGACTATACTGCCTAAAGCAATGTACAGATTCAATGCAATTCCTACTAAAATACCAATGTCATTTTTCACAGAATTAGAAAAATAATCCTAAAATTTATAAGCACTGAATACCAAAAGTAATTGTAAGCAAAAAGAACAAAACTAGAGGCATCACGTTACCTGACTTTAAATTATACTACAAGGCTATAGTAACCAAAACAGCATGGCACTGGTATAAAAACTGACACACAGATCAATGGAACAGACTAGAGAACTCAGAAATAAAACTATATACCTACAACCAACTGATCTTTGGCAAAGCAGACAAAAATATACACACCAGTCAATAAATGGTGCTGGGTAAATTGGATAGTCATATAACAAAGAATTAAACTGGATCACTATCTCTCACCATATGCAAAGACTAACTCGAGATGGATTAAAGACATAGATGTAAGACCTGAAATCATAAAAATTCTACAAGAAAACCTGGCTGTTGGCCTAAGCAGAGAATTTATGACTAAGACCCCAAAATCGAAAGCAACAAAAACAAAAATAGACTTAAACTAAAAAGCTCTGCATAGCAAAAGAAATAACCAAAATAATAAACAGACAACCTACAGAATGGGAGAAAATATTTGCAAACTGTGTATCTGACAAAGGACTAATATCCAGAATCTACAAGAAACTCAAACAATCAGCAACAGCAAAACAACGACCGCATTAAAAAGTGGGCAAATGACGTGAACAGACAATTTTTAAAAGAAAATATACAAATGGCCAACAAACAAATTTAAAAATGCTCAACATCACTAATCATCAGAGAAATGCAAGTTAAAACCACAATGAAATATCTTACTCCAATTAGACTGGGCACTATTAAAAAGTCAAACACCAATAGATGTAGGCACAGATGCAATGAAAAGAGAAGACTTATGTCCTGCTAGTGGGAATGCATAATAAATTAGTACAATGGAAATCAGTGTGAAAATTTCTCAAAGACCTAAAAGTAGATGTACCATTTGATCCTGCAATCCCACAACTAGGAAATAAAAAAAAAAAAGGTTAAGGTGCTTTACAAATTGAAATTGTTAAATAAAAAAATCTTAAAATCAATCAATCCTGCTACCATTTGATCCTATAATCTACCATTTGATACACCCAAAAGAAAACCATTATATCAAAAAATACCTGCACTCATGTTTATCACAGCACAATTCACAATTACAAAGATGGGGAATCAACCTAAGTGCCAATCAACCAATGAGTGGATAAAGCAAATGTGGTATATGTATATGTATATGTATATGTATATGTATATACATACACCATAGACTGCTACTCAGCCATAAGAAAGAATGAAATAATGTCTTTTGCAGCAACTTGGATAGAACTGGAAGCCATTATCCTAAGTGAAGTAACTCAGGAACAGAAAAATAAACGCTGCATGTTCTTACTTATAAGTGGGAGGCAAGCTATGGCTATGCAAGGACACAGAGAGTGTTATAATGAACACTGGAGATTTAAAAGAGAGAAGAAAGAAGGGTAGGAGGGGAGGGATGAAAAATTACCTAATGGGTACAATGTGCACCATTCAGGTGATGCGACACTAAAAGCCCAGACTTCACCACTATGCACTATATAAATGTAACAGAATTCAACTTGTGACCCCTGTATCTACCGAAATAAAAAAAAAAAATTTCTATAGCTTAGCTTTATTCATCATTTAGAAGTATCACAGGCTGGAACCAGAAGACTTGTGATTTATCTAACGTAAGTTTTACCCTGAATGCACATTATAATTTTGGACAAATTACAATACCCTTATGCTTTTCATCTGAAAAGTAAATGTAATAATATTGGCCCAGGTGTCTCCAACTTGTTGGTAGAACAAAACAAAACCAGTAAAACTGAATGTGCTTTACAATTTAAAATGGTTAAATGAAAAGAAAATACTGAATTTAATCAATGTTATTATTTATACTGCAGAATATAAAGTTTATGTTGCAGAATTATTTTCATAAGTGGAAAAAAACTTCTAAAAACTATCCTCAAAATAGAATGAAAAGGGACTTTCTTAATCTGATAAAGGGCATCCATGAAAAACTCCTGGATAACATTAAACACCCTGGGGAAAGACCAGATGATGTCCCTATAGGTCAGGAAAAAGTAAGCATATCTGTTCTCATCACCTCTATCCAACATTGCACTAGAGGTCGCACCTTGTGCAACACAGCAAGAAAGATAAATAAAGGGAATACTCGCTGAAAAGAAGTGAAACTTTATTTATAACAGAAAAAATGGCTGTGCATGTAGAAATCCAAAAGAATCATCAAAAACTAAAATAAGTCAATTTAGAAAAATCACAGGATAAAGGGTCAATATAAAAACCTGAATTGTATTTCTCCCTGCTATCAGCACACAACATGTGTTGGCTTTGCATTGTGCCAAATTAGCTAAGCAGATTAAGACAGACACAAAAGAATTTTGTATGATATTTTGAAGGTGGAAGTAAGAGTACCACAGGTACACCCAGAAACAGCTGGGGCTATCGTAGCTGGCACACATTGCTATTTATTTGTTACCTCATTGGAGGGATCAGGAGCTGGGCCTGCAGCTCCTCCAACTTTTGCCCAATGTCTTCATTCAGCTTCTGTAAATCCTGGGCCAGGTATGTGAGCAGCTACATGGTGAAGGACATCAGTTTATCCCGCAAGTTTCTTTCACCATAAAAGTTACAGGTTGTCTCAGTCAATTCAGGCTGTCATAACACAATACCACAGACTAGGTGGCTTAGACAAAAGAAATGTATTTCTCACAGTTCTGAAGGCTGGAAATCCAAGATCAGGGTGCCAGCAAGATTGGTTTCCAGAGAGGGCTATTTTCTGGCTTGCAGATGGCTGCCTCCTCACATGGCAGGGAAAGAGACAGATATCCCTCTCTTCCTCTTCTCGTGTGGCCACCAATCCTAGGACCCCTACCTATGACCTCATTTAACCGTAACCATAATTACTTCCTAAAAGCCCTATCCCTAAATATAATTAAATTGGGAGCCAGGGCTTCAACATATGAAGTTGAGGGGGTGGGGGCGGGTGGATGACTCAGTTCAGTCCGTAGCAGCAGTGGTGAGAGACAGACACAGTTCCATTTTGGTTTGTCCTTGTTTGCTCCTGCTCCATGCCCATCTTCCTTTCCCAAATACCCCTGTTTACCTGAGTCCCTGCACCAGGCACAAAGGCAACAGTCCTAGGCTATTGACCTCCCATAATTGCATAAAATCTAAAATTATAATTAATCTCCATTCTAAATTACTTTCTCTATAGTACTTCTGCTTCTCTGACTAAACTTTGGCTGTTTCATGACGAAAAATGAAATTTAAAAATATGTTATTTACAATTGCATTGAAAACATAAAATACCTAGGAATAAATTTAATGAAAGAAGAGTCTGTACTGAAAAATACAACACATTGGTGACAGGTATCAAAGAAGATCTAAATAAATGGAGAGGCATGACATAGTCGAGGATTAGAAGACTGAATATTAAGATGTTGATTCCCCCACAGTTTGATACAGATTTAATGCAATCCCAGTTGAAATCTTCGGAGGACGTTTTGTAGAAGTTGAATAGCTGACTCTAAAATTTACATAGAAAAGTAAAAGACGTAGAAGAAACAATATTGAAAAAAGAAAGACAAAGTTGTAGAACTCAAACTTACGGAATTCAAAACTTCCTATAAAGTTGCAATAATATCACAATGTGGTATCAATACTAGGAGAGCCAATATCATAAATGGAGTAGAAAAGAGTCTGGAAATAAAACCACACGTGTGATAGATCAATTTTTAACAAAGGTGCCAAGGTACTACATAACCATATAAAAATTAATCCAATCCCTACCTTGCACCACACACAAAAATTTATTCAAGAAAGATCATAGATCTAAATATAAATGTTAAAAGTCCAAAGCTTCCAAAAGAAAATATAGGTGACTATTTCGATGACTGTGAAGTAAACAAGGATTTTTTAGAGAAGACATGATTTCTTTTATGTTTCTGTTTTTATGTCCTCTCTCACAAACCATAAAAGAAAGAAGAAAAGATACAGTCATGCATCACTTAATGATGGGACATGTTCTGAGAAATGCATGGTTAGGGGATTTCACCATTATGGGAACACCACAGAGCATACTTACACAAACCTCGCTGGTAGATATATTTTATTCATATATATTTTTTCATATGCAAAACCAAGTATTCCAGCATCATTACTGAATATCAATCATTTCCCCCACTTATCTGCAATGTCAAGATCAAGTGTCACAGATCAGTTTTCTGTATACGCTCCATCATAATCTTGTGGGAACACCATCAAATGTGGGTTTGTTGTTAACCAAAATGTTGTATGTGGTGTGTGTCTGTACAGTGAACTTCATCAGAACTGAAAATTGTGTTCATCAAAAGACACAGTTAAGAAAATGAAAAGGCAATTCACAGATTGGGAAAAAGTATGTGCAAAAAACATAATTGACAAGGGACTTATATGTAGAATAATATATAAACACTCTTAATATTCAATAAGAAGAGAAACAGCCCTACAAAAATGAGCAAAAGATTTGAGCACATGCTTCAGAAAATAAGACATATTAACAGCCAATAAGCACATATCATTAGTCATGAAGGAAATGCAAATTAAAGCCACAAAAGATATAAGCAAGTTAGGAAAATTTAAGTTTGACAACACTAAATACTGATGAAGCTGTGAAGAAATCAATACACTTCCATATTCCTGCTACAGTTTTAAAATTGTGCAATTACTTTGAAAAGAGTTCAGCAGTATCTTATGAAAGTAAATATACTGTTACCATTCCTAGGTATTTAGCCACGGAGAAATGAAAACATGTATCTCTACAAAGACTTGGACAAAGATAGCTACAGTAGCTTTATTTATAAGAGCCTCAAACTGGAAATAATAAGAATGTCTACCAATGGGTGAATCAATAAGCAATTCAAGGTGTATTTATAAAACAGGACACATTTTATCAGCAGAGAAGCAAACTACCGACACAAGCAACAGCGGGTTGCCCGTTTTTGCCCTCCCACCCCTCCTTACACCCAGCAACCACTAGTATGTTCTCCATCACTAAAGCCTCCTCATTTGGAAAACAAATTGTCATTTATTGTCATTTTATTTATTGTCATTTGAAAAATACGATAAATAAAATCATAAAGTATGTAAACTTTTATATTTTTTTCACTTTGTATAATTCTCTGTATAGAATATATTGTGAGTAAATGCAAAAGAGCGATTTTGGAACTTCTGATTTTACAAGGCCTGTGTCTAACATTTTTAACTATAACCAAGCTCAGTTTTCTTTCCAAACTCTATTTTTTTCAATTCCCTATTTGAGTCTGAAATAATGTTGTTTTTCTAGTAGTATGATATAACCTAAAATTTACAGAGAAAATTGAAATTATTGATTTGCCTTTTGAGGCAAATTGCCTTTTTTCAAATCCTAATACATTATTTTTAAAGCGACAGTTGAAAAAATTCTAAATGTCCATGAAAAATGGTATATTAGGAAGCTCCAAACCCTCATTTCCCCACCAAAATGTCAAAAAACAACCAGAAACTAACTGAACATTTGCAGGAGCTCTGAAAAACAGTCAAAGGTCTAAAGCAACCAAGTGAACACCCGATTAAGAAAAAGACACCTTTAAAATGGTAGGAAATTCCATGGTGTTTCTATCACCCTTGCCCCACTTCCTGATTGGCAGGATGTTCTTGGTCTGAGGAGAAAGCAGCCCAGTTCCCAGTCCTCTCCCTCAAACTGAAGAGTGCAGAGCAGACCTCACCGGCAGTGCTCTAACGTAGCCTAACCTGCCTGCTGCTACCTGAGAGAAACTAATCTCTGGCCTGCCCGGCTCAGGTCTGAGGCAGGGGAAGCGGCAAGCACAGCTAGTGAGAGCCGTGCGCAGACTCCAACCTGGGCCTGGAGCAAGAGATTTGTGGTGGAGACATAAAATAGACCGTCTAAGGCCCTTTCAAAAGCAGCTGTGGATAAATGGGAATCGAGAAAGCCGTGTGATGCCCAGGCAAGAAGCATGCTCAGGAAGGGCATGAGGAGACCCTGCGCGTTCGTCTCAGACTGGCCCCCGGTTCAAGCGAGCCTGGCTGAGCCGTGAGGGCTGCACCCAACCAACCGCACAGAGCCGGTTGGCAGAGACCAGGAGAGGTGTATGTTTTTTTCAAATACCCAAATTTTCAATAAAAAATAACATAGCAGAGAAACAGAAAATATGGCCCATTTAGAAAAATGAAATTATGTGGCAGATATCCCTGAGGAAGGACTGGAATTACTAGACAGAGACTTTAAAACAATTGTGTTAAATACGCTCAAAAGCAAAAGAAAAACATGAAAAAAGGAGAACAGTGTATGAATGAAATAAGAATACCAGCAAAGAGATAGAAATTATAAAAAGGAACCAAACAGAAATTCTGGAGCTGAAAAATACAATAATGAAATTAAAAAATTCACTGGAGGGGGTAAGTCAATCTAAAGCACAAGAACAAAATTAGAGAACTTGTCAGGCCTCAAGACTTATTCTAAAGCTACAGTAATCAAGACAGTGCGCAAACGGTGACTGAGGAAACAACAAAATACCCCAAAATGCCAGATAATCCACTGCAATTAAGTGGGGAAAAGATGATCTTAAATAGTGCTGCACAAATTTCGATATCAACCTTAAAAAAATTAACACTGACTTCTACCTCACACTACATATAAACATTTATCTAAGATGCAACATAGACCTTAATATGTAAGATATAACAAAAACACTGCGAGAAGAAAACATAAAAGCACACTCTCATTAACTCAGATTAGGCAAAGATTGCTCCAATAGGAACAGGAAAAAGCACTAAATATAAAGGCATATTATTGAATGTCTTCATTCAATTAAAAAATTTTTCATCAGAAGCCAGCACTAAAAAAGTGGAAAAGAAAGCCACAGATTAGAAGATATTCATAATCCATACACTCAACCAAGGACTTGTATCCAGATATATCTCTGTCCCACCCTGTGCCTCTGACTCCAGGTTCAGCCATGTGACTTGTTTTGGTGGATGGCATGTTAGCAAAAGTGACACAATTGGGCTCCCGCACTCATTCTACTCATAGGTGTAGTGCAAAAATTAAAAGATCAGGTTTATGCAGAGTTCTGGGCAGTAATTTGCAGCCAGTAGATGTCCAATAAAGGCAAACTCCCTTCTGCCTCTGGTTCCTTGCTACTAAGGCCAAGACTGCCCCTCTGGCCCTAGCGAAAGTTGACAGCCTTTCCGAGCAGCCAGATGGAAAACCTGTCACTTTCCAGCTATACCTGAAAAGATGGATTAGAGGAAGAGTGTGATATCAGAAACCAAAACCAAACGGACAGGAGATATTTTAGTTTGACCAGTTTTCTGAGCCTCTGGAAAAAGTAAATTTTCCTTTGGAATTCACCTGCTCATTCCACTCAATAAATAAGCAAGTGAGGAAGTGGTCTCTCTTCCTGGTTGCCTGGGACTACAGGCAGACACTAAGAAAGCACGACCGTTGCAAACAGCTCATCACAAACCCCTAAACGTTCGCGCCGCGATTAAAGACATTTGTTCTCTGTGAAAGCCGTCCCGTAAGCTTGCGGGATCCCAGTCGGTGCTCGCGAATAGCACATTCATAAATCGGGAGCGTCTCCGAATAAAAAGGGCCAATTAAAGTGATTAGTTCTCCACATACTACAGTTTATTTTTCAGTCATGCCTCTCACTCTCCTCCCCTCCTCTGCTCCAAGGACAAAGATCTGAAAAGTAAACATCCGTATTTCAGTGTGTGCCCGCGCAGCTCCAAACATACTGCCTTTGGAAAACAGAGGAAAGGGCAATTCTTTAGCACTCTGGGGCAGTTTTTCCAGAGTAGAGAGATAATCGATTCAATCGCGCCTGCTCACAAATAAGCCAAAGTGTCCAACAGTTTTTCCAGCGCCGGGTTTGGTCTGCAGAGCCCTTGGGAGGGAGGCAGGGTGGTCAAGTGCAAGGGAGGGGCTCGGGGCCAGAAAGGTCCTTTCCTGGCCAGCTGTGCACCCGGACACACACCCTGCGTGTCCTCGCCTGTCCTCAGATCCCTGTCTGCCAACGGGGACAGAGAGACGGCACCCCCAGGGCTGCGGCACAGGGTAAATGGA
Organism: Indri indri; assembly: GCA_004363605.1. NCBI lineage: Eukaryota > Metazoa > Chordata > Mammalia > Primates > Indriidae > Indri > Indri indri. Next base: position 22,529 of record RJWJ010015277.1, on the reverse strand, counting down.
TCGTGCGCTGCCTCCGCTCCTTCGCTTTGGGGACACCTGGCTTCCGCAGAGAAGATGTGGCCGGCACGGCAGCCCGGTCCTTCCTGCCGTTCCCCAGCGGGATAAGGGAAGCCTCTCCATGAACGTTTAATGTCGAAATGATCTTCCAGGAAGTTTTCAAAGTGGAGGACACACTTCGCCCCAAGCCCACCTTCACAATGCCAGTCGCACGTTTAGCGTCGTAACTCCCGGTGACTGCTGACGTGCAGATGGGCACTTTTTTACAATTCTGTTGTGAAAGTGTTGTCCACGTAACCGTTCCCAGAGCCCCCTGGATCTCACGCCCTATCCTCCAGTCAGCTGTCCCAGACAAACAATGGTGCGAGGCAGAGAGAGGCTGGGAGCGGAGGCCTGGGCCCCACCCAGGCCCTGGCTCTCTCTGTCCTCACACAGCACAGGAGGCAGGTACCTCTCTGGGGCCTCTTTTATAAGGGTATCCTTAGAAATAATAATCCCAGTCATGAGAGCTCCACCCACATGAACTAATCGCCTCCCAAAGGCCCCACCTCCAAATATCATTGCATTGAGGATTAGGTTTCAACATACGAATTTTGGGAGGACACAAACCTTTAGTCTGTAGTAGCCCCCATCCACTGGGGAACTGTCATCTGTGCTTATCAGCTACTAGTCGTTTTTTTTTTTTTTTTTTTTTTTTGAGACAGAGTCTTACTCTCTTGCCTGGGGCGAGTGCCGCGGCGTCAGCCTAGCTCACAGCAACCTCAAACTCCTGGGCTCAAGCAATCCTACTGTCTCAGCCTCCTGAGTAGCTGGGACTACAGGCATGCGCCACCATGCCCAGCTAATTTTTTCTATATATATTTTTAGCTATCCAATTAATTTCTTTCTATTTTTGGTAGAGACGGGGTCTCGCTCTTGCTCAGGCTGGTCTCGAACTCCTGAGCTCAGGACGATCTGCCTGCCTCGGCCTCCCAGAGTGCTAGGATTACAGGCGTGAGCCACCGTGCCCGGCCTACTAGTCCTTTTGTCTTGCTTTCAAGGATAGACAGTATTCTTAACTATTCGTAAGTATTAGAAAGAATAAGGGCAAAAGAATGCAGAAAATTATACCAAGAAAGTAATAACCAAAACAACTATAGCTCTATAGATAGCAGGAAAAAATAGACTTGAAGGCATAAAGCATTAATAAATAAACACTATTAAACAATTAAAGGTTTAATTCTCAAGGAAGATATAATAATTACAAAATTGCATGCATATAACAATATACATTAAAATAAAATAAGCAGAAATTGAAAGAACTGAAAGGAAAAATTATCAACAGCAAAACCAATATCATTGCAGCAAATTTTAACACAATTTTTATAGTAATAATATATGTATATGTCAGGAAAATACTCAGTACACACATGTAAAATTAAGGCAATGCAGCTAACAAACTTAATTAAACACACAAAGCTAGCACATTAACCCAACCAATAGAAAATGTAGATTTTTCTTAGGCATCATTTAACATTTATGAAAATCGAGCAATTGGGCCATAATTCAAACACCAAAGAATTAATGAAATTTCAATAATAAAAATGTAAACTTTAAAATTCTTGATATTCTTAGAAATCAGAATTTCTCATATAGTCATGTTCTTATAAATTAGAAAGCAATAACAAAAAGATAAGTGAATATTATTTCTTAGGATACAGTTTAAATTCACGGATCAAATAAGTCACAATTATGTTAAAAAGAGGTGAGCAACAGTGAAACTATAGTACAGGTAGAGTGTCCCTTATCTGAAATATGTAGACCAGAAGTGCTTTGGATTTCAGATTTTTTCAGATTTTGGAATATTTGCAGATACATAAGGAGATATCTTGGGTATGGGACCCAAGTCTAAACACAAAATTCATTTATGTTTTTTAAAAATCTTATATGCATAGCTTTAAGATAATTTTATATAATTTTATTAATAATTTTGTGCATAAAACAAAGTCCATGTACATTATGCTATGTACACAGAAAGCAAAGGTGTCAGATATACCTGTGGTGTCATATCAGCACTCAAAAAATTTTAAATTTTGGAGCATTTTGGATTTCAGATTTTTGAATTAGGAATGTTCAACCTGGATAAAAAAAAATATGGAATTCAGCTAAAGCAGTATGTAGAGGTAAACGTATAACCTAATAATTTATATTAGAAAGCAAAAAGGATGAAATTTAATAGGCAAAGACTCCAACTTGACTGGTCAAAACATAAATGGAAGGAAAGAAGGAATTACAGAACAGAGAGTAATTCAATAAAAAGTGACAATCCTCTGTAAGGTTAATGGAGAAGGAAATAATCATCATTCGCAATAATAAATATACACAACTACAGATGCTACACAAAGTAAAAACATAAAAAGATTTAATAAATATACCAATAAATCTTAAAATATATGAAAGAACAAATTACTTAAAAATAAAACATAAAAATCAACACCAAAAGACATATAAAGTGTAAACAATCCAGTAGCTTTTCGATAAATTAAATCAGCAGTTAAAAATCTTTCTATAAAGAAAATATGTCTGAGATGATTTTCTCTGTTAGTTCTAACTGTCAAAGGGAAAATAATTCCAATCTTACACAAATATTTCAGAGGATGAAACAGTGGCAATACTCTACAACTCATTTGACAGGAGAAAAAATCTATAGACTCATCTCATTCATGAACTTAAATGTAAAAACTTCCAAATAAATGTAACAAACTGAACTGGAAATGTATGGAAAAGACAACACAATATGCCATTAGGGATGCAGCATTCATTTAACATCAGAAATCAGTTTCTATAGGTTCTATATTAAGTTTAGAAGAGAATAATCATAGAATTTTTTATTTGACGAAAAAATTTCTTTCACTTTTAAAAATAAATTCTTGTTGAACTAAAAGTGGAGGTGAATTTTTTTAATTGGCAAAAGTTATCTACAAACAAAATAAGCATCAGACTAAAAGAGAAAATGCTGAAAGTGTTTCCTTTATGAACAGGAAACGTCAAGCGAGCCTGTTGTCTCCATTTCTGGTTAGCGCTTACTAGCGATTTACCATGCAGTAAGGGAAGATGAAGAAACGAAAAGTGTGTGGACAGGAAGGAAGAAAGGAGGAGAGAGGGAGGGAGGGAGGAAAGAAGTAAAGAAACTTTACAGATAACATAATTGTTAAGTTATACAGATAAGTTATTACAATTAAGTATATTTAGCAAAGTTGTCTGATTAAAAAATCATTTATACACAAAGCAGCAGACATTTCAAAACTACAGCTAAACGCAAGATATCATTTAAGAACCTCAAAGTTATAAAGTTCCTAGGAATAAATCTAGCCAAGATTTTAAGCTTTCTATGAAGAAAATTATAAAACTCTATTCAAAGACATTAAGGAAGATCCAAATAAATGAAGGAACATACAATTTTCATGGATCGGAACACTCAACAGCTTAAAGAAGTTAATTATCTCCAAAAGTTCAGTGCAAATCCAACCGAAATCCTCAAAGCTATTTTGTGGTACTCAAGGAGTAGATAGATTCTCAAATGTATACGGAGACGGTGGGAGAGGAGGTGTGGGATAAAAACCTACCTGTGAGGTGCAGTGAGCACTATTCTGTTGACAGACACACAAAAAGCCCTGACGGAAGCATTATACAAGATGTCAATGTAACAAAAACATGTGTACCCCCTTAATACATATATATTTTTTGAGACAGGGTCTTGCTCTATCACCTGGGTTAGAGTGCCATCATCACAGCTCACTGCAACCTCAAACTCCTAGATTCAGGCTATCCTCCTGCCTCAGCCTCCTAAGTAGAGGGGACTACAGGCACGTACCACCACGCCCAGTTAATTTTTCTATTTTTTTGTAGAAATAGAGTCTTGCTCCTGCTCAGGTTGGTCTCAAACTCCTGGCCTCACATGCTCCTCTTCCCTCAGCCTCCCAGAGTGCTAGGATTGCAAGCATGAGCCACTGCACCCACCCCCCCCTTAATAATTTGAAATTTAAAAAAAATTTCAAAAAAATATGTAAAATAAAATGAAATATATATGGAAGACCTTAGGAGCAGGAATCACCAAGATACTACTGAAGAAGAAATCAGGTAGGCAGTTCTACCCCACTAAACTTATTAAAAAGCCATAATAATTTTTTAAAATACAGCATTTGTGTGGGGAAGGATTAATAGAACAGAGAATCCACACATACCTGTGCATACGAGAAACTTGCTGCATAACAATGGAGAAAGCAGGAGCTTTTCAATAACCTGTCTGAGACAATCAGTTATCCACAAGGAGGAAAAGAAAGAAAGAAATTGGAGTATTACCTCACACCATACATAAAAATTAATTCCAGATGCTTTAAATATTCAAAGGTGTTACATAAAACTATAAACATTTTAGAATAACATACGAAAGAATATCTTTGACTTCAGGATAGAAATGGGTTTCTTTTTTTTTTTTTTTTAGGGTGGGGAGGGAACAGAAATGGGTTTCTTGATTCAAAGAAGGCAAATCATAAAAAGTGTGAACAAATTAAAACTAAGAACTTCTGAGAAACCATTTTAGAAATGAACATAAGCCACACATTGAAAAAATATATTTGCAATATATATAACTGACAAAGAACTGGAATACGGAATATTTAAACAACTACCACAAACTGATAGGAAAAAGATAATTCCAAAGACAAATGTGCAAAAGCCTTGAAGGAACACTTCACAAAGAAATGCCAACAGCTAAGAAAATATGAAAAGATGCTCGGTTCATTATTATTCGGGAAAGTAAAAATTAAAACCACAATTAGATTCCATCTGACATCCACCAGACTGGCAAAATTTTCGAAGTCTAATGATATCAAATTTTGGCAAAGATGTTAGGAAAAAACCATCTATCGCTACAGGCTACCAATCTGGCATTATCTAGTAAAATTGCAGATGTGCATTCCAGAGATGCAGGAGTTCCTTTCCTAGGAATTCGTGAAATGCGTGTGCACATGAAGTGCTCCAAGGAATATCTACAAAATGTTCATAACAGCACTGTTTATAGCAAAACCTCAGAAACAAGCCACATGCCCAATGACAGGAGAATACCTAAAGATTTGGTGCATTCATTCCACGCAATGCTGTACAGCAGTGAAAATAAATGAACTATAGCCATGAGCATATGGCATCCTCGGGAGAGTATGCTGAGCAGCCTAAAGCGAGTTGCAGATGAATACATATGTTATGATTCCATTTAAATAAATTTTGAAATTTGCACCACTAAATACCGTGTTCTTTTGGGGGGTGCTGTAAGTGCCGGCCCTATAATGTACTGCCTATCTGCACAGCAAGATAACCCTTGGAATTGTACGGTGTATATTCTCTGAAGCATTGTATAGTAACCCTGCTCCAGATTCAGCTATAATTGTTAAAACTATGGAGAAATCCAAGAAAATGCTCAGCAAAAATTTCAGAATAGTGGTTACCTCTGCAGAAGGGAAGCAGATGAGACCAAGGTCTTCAAGGACCATGGTAATGTCTGTATCTTAAACTGTATGGGGATATACTGCTATGGATTGTATTTTGTATCATTATTTTATGTTCATTATACACATTTTATAAATATTATTTTGTATCTAACCAATCTTTAATAAGAGCTATTGCAGGAATGACTTGTCTAGTCGTGGCCTGTCTTTGCAATGTGACCAAGGATGTCACTACGCCAGTGCTCGTGTTTCTCTACAGGATCCCAGCTTCCTGGGCTCCTCCCCCTGTGAACGAACCCTCACTTCCATGGACCATGGAAACTGGCAGACACTTAGATAAGCCACCATGGCACAGACAGTGAAACAAAAACAAGCTGACCTGGGCAAATCTTCATTAGATTATATAACATCTGTGTGACATTAAAAACTTACCCTGACTCCGGCTCCTCATCTTTAAAATGGAGATGGCACCGTGTAACTTGCAATGCTGTGGAAAACCAAACTGCGTGGGCAGAGGAAGGGTAAATCAGATACAGCATGATCGGTGAACAATTTGCAGAAACTGTTAAAATATTAAATGTTCTTATCATTTAATCAGCAGTTCAATTACTTCAAATCTATTCCAGAAAAAATTCTTTCCAAACTTTACATAGATTTATGGGCAAGCTGGTTCATTGCAGCATTGTTTTGGACAGGAAAAAAATGAGAAACAACTGTCAATATGAGAATTGTTAAATAAATTATGATACATCAATACTTGGAAATATATTGCATAGCAATGTAAACAAATAAGGTAGATAACATACAGACATAAGAAAATCTCTATGACGTATGGCTAAGTGAAAAATATTCATGTACATAGAGTCTGAAGCCCAGAAAATTTCAGGGATGTCTAGTTTTTATCAGCTATTTGGAGGCAGAACAGGGACTGTGACCCACATAACATCATTCTCAAATAAGAATTATTCCTGCTCCAACACAAAACCATCCTTAAAAATCCTTCTGATAGTTATAATTCGCTCTTTCTCTCTCCTAAAAGTTTTTTTAAGTTATTCAGAGTCCATAACTGCAGCAATGAAAGCCTGATGATTTTAGGGGTTTTCTGAAATCTAAAAAAGCAAGACAAGTTCTGTGAGAATCGGGCACCTGAGTTTCGTGGGGCTTTGAGAAGGAGCTGCTATATTTGGGGCGCATGGTTGATCCTGCTTCACATGGCCACCACCTGTCTGTGGTACTATTTTTTGCCTGAAAAATGGGGTTGAAATGTCACCTAAAGGCATCCCCAAGGCGCTCAGATGAATAATGTAGTCATCCTCTAGTTGTTTCAGTGATGCTGAGCCTGTCTCTCAAGCATGACCAAAGAAGGGAACTTAGAGGTTGCACTGACCCTGTGCCTTCATCTGTCACTGCCGGTGTCACGCTTGTCTGTCTCCCTTGAAGGCAGGCTCAAAGAACGATTAGAAGACTCCCTGGAGAGGGGGAAAAAATCATCATTAAAGGTGTTTCTTGAATGTGAGGAGAGGTGGGCGAGGACATGAAAACCATCCATCCTGAGTCCCCGGGGATTAGTGCAATGATTAGGTTTGGGGGCGGAAGGTTCGGTTTCAGGGTTTTTTTTCTTGAGAAGGAATGGCTGACCCATTTTTAAAACTAACCGTGATATTGCTTAAAAAGAAACCAGTTCCTTTTCCCCTGAAAGAGATGAGAAAGGCATCGAGGTGTTGGTTTGTTCCCACGCGCCCGGGCAGCCAGGTGCAGGTGTAGAGTCCAGCTCCTCGGTCCGTGCGGAGACTAGCGGGCGCTCCAAAGCCAGATGCCAGACTCTCTGCCCAGTGCTCTCCCCAGAGCCCTGGATCAGAGCATGTCCAAGACCTCTAAGAGAGACCTGGCATGAGACCCAGCCCCCGAGGACCCCCAGTCAACCTCCCTGTGCATGGTCTGCATGCTGGTGACTCCCTGGTGCAAGGCAACGACAAGCCTGGTGAAAGGTGAGCTACGTTGGCACCGGCTTGCACAGAGGACTTTCATGCAGCACACAGGAAGTGGGGCCACTACTCCTTATGAGCCAAGGATGTATATAACCTCATGTCATCCTCACAGTGATTTTACCAACTGAGTGTTTATATCCTAATTCTGTAGATAAAAGGTTTGAGATTCAAATTTTAAGAAATTTCCAAGATCTCTTTATTTCTAAATGGTGGCATTAGGATTTGAACCCAGCCCCATACGATTTCAAAAGTCATGCTTTTCCCACAACTTGTCCTTCCACAGACATCAATGCAGTCAGAGTTATTTGGGCCATCATGATTTAAATCTCATATCCAGCATTTTCTGCAAATTCCCGCTCAGTTTGAGAGCTCGCTGAAGTCTAACCTCAGATGCCCCAAAGACAGCAAGCCAGATGAGGGTTGATCTCAGAGAGCCCCCCACACACGACTCCATCGCCCCAGCTGAGGACAGAGGCTGCCCTGCCTCCTCTTTTGAGCTGAGTGCCAGCAGGGACGTCCTTCATGGACAGCTCCTCCTGTCCCCACCAGTCCAGGTCAGCTTTGTGAGGATGATGGGGAGACTTGCTACTCATCAAAAGAAAAGTAAAAATATTGTTTCAATAGCCCTGTCAGGAAACACCAGGTTGGAGCAAGCCAACTAACAGAATGCCTCAACCACTGAGTGAAGTAACACCAGCAACGCTGCCTGGCACCAAACGGGCATTCAAAATAGTTAGCTTCCTTATGGGAAGAACCGTTCTAGGGGCTTCATATAATTTATTGCAAATGTCCCCGTGGCCCTTCAGCACCTCCACAGACCTGATGACAAGACTGAAGTTCCAAACCCATGTTCTGCATGGTCAGGCACAACGGATCCGTTGCACCTGTCCACCTGCTGTGTGTATGAGCCTGAGTCGGGCACTGATGAAGGCCCGCAATGTACAGGAAAGGGTCCTGTTCCACCCCTCAAGGAGCTGGCAATCAGACCACAGAAAGAAGCAACACACCATGAAAGAAAAGCAGCAGTGGAAGGGAATGAGTGTCCTTGTCACATAGGCTGGAAGGCTCTCCTGACCAGAGAACACCTCCTCCAGGGAGCCCTCCCAGAGCCCGAGATAGTACTAACCACTCTCTCTTCTGAGCACTTCTGTCCCCCGTGGATTCTGTGCATGTTTCTGTCTTTGCACACATCACCAGTCTAGGAGGCAATCTGCCTACTTGCCTGTTTCCCCAGTAGACTCTGGGCTCACTGAGGCAGACGCTGTGACTTAGGCTGTCTGTGTGTTCCTAAGACCCAGCAAAAAATTAGTTCCAGAAGAAAAAGTGTTTATTGATGTAGGATGTGAGTGGGAAGACCAGGACGCCTGGGTCTGACTGGGCTGGGAGTTCCACGCAGAGTGATTTGTGCAGCAGGATAGGATCACAGTGACAATGGTCAGAACCTCAACGAGTGGGAGTCCTGGTCTGTCCTAGTCTCTCTGTCCCCTCATCCAGCTTTGCCTGTTTAAATGCTAATTCATTGTGGTGCATGAATCAATTTTTTCAACCTTAAGAAGTGCCCCCAAATTATACAATAGGAAAGGGGGCACCAGGCTGAGCCAAGGGAGCTGCGTTTGCGGGTTCCGTCACTGACACGTGGTCACGGAGGGGAGGCCCCAGCACCTCTGCAAGCCTCAGCTTGCCCGTCGGTAAGATGAGGGGACTGAACTCGCTGAGCCCCAAGACCCTTTCCCACGCCCACATTCTGCTAGCCCGAGAAGAATGAGATGAGAAGCCGTGATGCTCATGAAGCCGGGCGTCAGGGGAAACAGGAGTCTTTTGAACGGTGGCTTTGCGGATAGGCACTGGGGCATCGTAACCCTCCCCTGCCACTCTCCCAGTTGTAATTCCTGCTCGTTGTCACCAGCACCTAGTTCCTGCAGTCCTTTCAATTCATTTTATGGCTGGTTTCTCCAGCCTTCCTAGTCAGATAAGCAGGTTCGACAGCGCCGAGGACGACGCCAGGCTGTGATTTGCGCGGTTGGGAGCCCCGCATAGACCAGGCAGACCAACAGCGTGGGTGAGCGTCGATTTAGCTCTGGAGACAGAGCCACACCTCCTCCCGAGCAAAACGCTCAGGCCACGTGGCGGAGGCTGGCTGGGGGTGTGCTGACGTGCGCTCACCAAAGGCGTATGCACGGCTCATAGGTGTCACTGGGCACAGAGACGAACAGGCAGGATCTGGTCACAAGTCGAGAAAAGGAACCTGGACCAGCGCCTCCCTGGGACGGCCTCGATGCCCCAACCCAAGAGTAGGAAAGTATGGACCCCTGCGTGGGGGTCACTTACTAGCGCCAAGTGTGGAAGAGGCAGGCACTGCCGGGTTCCATTCTCTCAGGCAAGTTACTTAACCCGCAGGAGCCTTAGTTTCCCCAGGGGTGAAATGGGGACAGTAATAACTGTTTCCTGAATCGTTGTGAGCATCATCTTTATGCAGAAGGTCCGCGTGTCCCTGTCCCCATAGCAGTGAAGACCCAGTGAAGGTGAGAGCACGCGCTCTCGTCGGGCAGTGCTGCCGCCAGTCCCTGGCCGCGTGCTCAGCGGAGGGGCCCCTCAGGTGCCCTCGTTCAGCGTGTTCAGCCTGTCGGTGAGTCTCTCGCGGGCAAACATCGCGTGTGGCTTATTTCGCCTTGTCTCTCCAGGGTGCAGGGAGGTGCCTGAGCAGGAAGGCCTAGGGAGGACTTGAAGAGGCCTGGAGCACGCCTGGCACCTGGGGGATTGTGGAAAAACAGCTTCCCAGCAGGCCTGGGAGTGGGAAGGGGAGAGCTGGAAGGGAAAGGCCCCCTTCTCCCGTCTCTCCTAACCAGCCCTGCCCAGCAGAGGCCCATGTGACCAAGTGCCCACCGGCCTCCCTCCACCGGCCTCCCTTCTGCCCGGCAGGTTTTCTGGAGGTGGCTTAACCACTGGATCAAGGCCAAACCCACAGGAGGCCAACTCCTACTCAGCGGGTGGGTCTGAAATGCAAACCTGGGACAGGAAGGAGGAAATGCCTTCCTCGTAGGTGTAGGAGTGCCCTGGCCTGGTGGGTGTGACTGGACTTTGGCACACACTGGCTATAATGGGACCATAATGGGTTATAAAGGGATGTGGCTGGAGGGACTTTGGCTCCCTACAGGCCCAAAACTCCACCCAGGGACAGTGCTGTGGGTCCAGCAAGCAGTCCCCAGGCCCCTGCCTGCCAGGCGCTGCTCTAAGCACATTGCATGCGTTAGCTCATGCAATCCCCGCCACAGCTGTGAGGCAGCTGCAAGCCAGTTACCGATGAGGACGTGAGCCCCAGAGGAGGTGAGCCCTGCTGGGGGGCACACAGCTGGTGACAGAGAGGAGGGGCATGACCTAGCAGGGTTTCTCCTCTGCTGCACTATGGACATTTGCGGCCTGATCATTCTTTGCTGTAGGGCTATCCTGTGCATTATGGGATGTGTAGCGGCATCCTTGGCCTCATACACAGATGATTTTAGTGTACAAATTTACCACTAGCTGAGATGGAAACTGGCATTTGGCGTGGGGGCCACTGAGGAAGCATGGGGAGGGGTGTTGAGCTCAATCTGGTGTGTCGGGAAGTGGGCTGGGCTGAGGATGAGGAGCTGGGGGAAGGGGCTGGGGAAGGGTGTCCTAAGCAGGGGGAAAAGGACAGGAGTAGGAGCTGGCAGCATGTCAGGGCCATCAGAGAGCATTTCACACACAATTGTGTAGAGGGTCCTGTCCCCAGACCCACTGGGTCAGAAGCTCCAGGTAGGTCCTGGAATCTCCACCCTGACAGGTGCCCCACATACTCTGTGCACAGCCAGCCAGAGCTAACAACGAGGAATCGCTGGAATTGGGTGTGGCTGAGGCTTAAAGTGTGATCAGAGGCTCTGGGACCCTCTGAGGACCCTCTGTGTGGAGTCTGGCAGTGAGCGGCGTTGGGTGTGTGGCCGTGGCTATTGCCACCTCCATTACCCCCGTAGAACAGGCTGTTCCCTACCTGAAATCTAATCTCATTTGAGCTTCCTCACCTAAACAGACATCATCACAACCTTTGCCCCTGTGGAGGGGAAGAAACATAGATTTGGGAAGCAAACAGAATTGAGTTTGAGTCCATAATTTACAGACCATAAGCGCTGGCCTCTTTGAGACTCTGTTTTCTTATCTGTAACAGAGTACAAAACCATCTGCCTCCCAGGCATTTGAAGGCTGGAATTGTGTATTAGAAGTATGACAATGCAGTTTCCATCCCAGGTTTCTGCAGGCTGACTCCAGCACAAGTAGCTGCTCAAGACGCAGACCTCCCAAGTTAATGATGCTTCTGAGACGCACGTGGAGCTTACGCGAAAGAGATCACCCGTGAGTCACCCAGAGAGCTTATGAAAAACATGGAGGTCCAGATTGGAACCAGGTCCCCATGCGGCAGGCTTTTCCTCCCCAAGAGCTTCTAGTTTTAACTTCACAGCCATGATTTCAAATCACACACTGGTTCCTGCCACGCCTGGGAGGAGTGTGGGGGATGAACTCCTCACATGGAGGGGACCGTGCCACACTCTGCTTTGCCAACCAGAGTCAGGACGCATGTCCAGGCCAGCTGACCCGGTTCTCCCCAGGCCTGACAGCCTCCCTCTGGGCCACAGCCACCCTCCCTCTGCAAGCCACTCACTTTACTCCCAACTGTTTCCTGAGTAAGGGTCTTTTTCCCAGCACCACTAATGAAAACCAGGACCAGTGCCGGTAAGTGGACGTCTTTGTTTGCTTCCCCTACTTCTTGGGGACTATGTGTTAATCAGGAGCTCTGAAATCCTTCCACACTGGGCCCCTTGTTCCACACTCAGGAATCAGTGGCCTGACACTGACTAAGTTTTCTCTACACTGTATCCCAGATTTGCTGGTTGTACCCAAAACCCACATTTTAAACATGTATTTTGCTTCTTAGTTAAAAAAAAAAAAAAAAAACTCAGCACCTTCCCCACAAATAAAAGCACAGCTATCAAGAATAATACGTGTTATATTTTTAGCTGAGCCTGCAATTTGAGAATGAGTCCATTGACAACATGAAGGGAAACGCAGTATTTGAGGCAGCTTTGAAAATGATACCATCAGCGTCACTTTCCAACTTAAACCCACTTGGTTGTCTAAGAAGCATAATTGAGGAGCTGGTCCATGCTTGTTCCAAAGCCAGAAAGTCTCTGCTCCTGCAGGCGTGTTTACAGAGGTTTTCCTCGATGTGAGGAGTGAGAGTGGACGGAAGTGACCCTGGGGATGAAGGGCGTGGGGGTCAGGGGAGACACAGCGCTACTAACACTGCCCAGGACAAGGGGCACACTGCGCCAGGCACTCAGTGAACACGCTGAACGCAGACTGGCCAATGCTTAAGCAGTTGTTCTCAACCTGGGTGACTTTGCCTCGCGTGGACAAGGGCAATGCCTGAAGACGTTTTTGGTTTTCACAATTAGGGAAGGAGGGGTCCTACTGACACCTGGTGGGCAGAGGCCAAGGATGCTGCTAAACATCCTAGCCCCCAGCAACAAAGAATTATCTAGTCCAAAGGGTAAACAGTGTCAAGATTGAGAAACCCTGGCTTTCAAAGTAGCTATTACTATTCTTATTTTCCAGATGGGGAAACTGAGGCTCGCTTCCCAAAGATCAGCAAGCAAAGAAGCAGGATTCAAGTTGAGGTCCACCTGACCTCACAGCCTCATAGTAAACTTCAGGAAGTCGCCTTCCGAGCCATAGGGAATCCAGGCTTCCAACATAAAGATGTTGATGTGGCCTCTTTTTAGCACAACCTAAAGCTCTGTAATTAACCACATGCCTAACGGAAAGCAGAGGTGAGCAAATACACACTCACACACACAACATTTAAAGTCAAGAAGCACTGATTTCACAGCTCTTCTCTTTTCACAGAAGAGTTAAGAAGCATATTTCATAGTTATCAAATTGCCATGGGGCATTGGTCAAATCACTGAACTTCTCTAAACCTATTTCTACATTTAAAGAAAATAATTCACACTAAGGTTATAATTACTGAGAATGACCTGAAGGTGTCATACTTACATCTGAAACCTTTCCAGCTAATGAATCAATGTGAAGGATTTATTAGTCCAATCTGAATTTTGATTTACAAGTTAGAAGAGAACCATGCCTTAACCCGTAGGAGTGAAAGGGGGACGGGGCATCTCAGGCATCATGGCAAATGGCAAAAGAGACATCGTTGGGTGGAGTTCTGTGTGTCCCAGAACTGCGCATCCGTCTTAACAAGTGGAAGCAGCCTGAGGACAAACCTGATGGACTGAGGGAGATAGAATCTGCCAAGACACCCAGCCCACTGCAAACCCCAGGACCTGTGCTGTGGTCAGTAGGCAGGCTCATGGCTGCCTTGTGAGGCCTCTGACCCTCTCGGGGATAACGTAGTGTCACAAGGTGCCTTGCTTTGTGGATCCTTCTCCTTTTGATATGGAGACCACTGCTACCCGGACAAAGACTTTGGGCTGACTTAGGCCATAGAGGGCTCTCGAGGTCTTGTGATGGGTAGACTGATCTCATCACTTGTTTCATAATAAAATGATTTAGAACATACATACAGGTCCAGGAAGTTGATAGAACATCACATCCAAATAAATACAAAAAACAAAAATATCCCACCTAGGTTTATAACTTTCAAATTGCAGAAAACCAGGACAAAGAGAAAATCTTGAAAGAAGTCAGAGGGGAAAACCACCTTAACTATACAGAAAAAAAAAAAAAAAGAATTACAAAATTAGATTATATTTCTCTTCAAAAACCATGCAGGCAAGAAAGGAGTACAATTAAACATTTACAGTGTTGAAACAAACAAACAAGGAAAAACACAAACCTAGAATTTTGAATCCAATGAAATTATCTTTCAAATGGGAAGGAGCAATAAATATTTCTCAGATAAACAAACACAGAGGCATAAATATGTAGACATGCCTCACAAGAAATGTTTTTAAAAAGTTCTTCAGAGACAAGGAAAATAATGCCAGTCAGCAACTTGGATCTACATATAGAAAGGAGGAGTGTTAGAAAAGGAATTAAAGAAGGTTATATAGGGAAAAAACAAACTTTCTCTACACTCACACTCAATACAGAACACTTCTGTGATCCAATGTGTGAGGATTTTCCAGTACTCTGCAGATACCAACGAGGTGTCCTGCAATTCAATTCAGTTCTCACACTAACCAGAATTAGTGCAGACCCCACAAGTTAAGAGCTAGGTCCCACAAGACTGCCCCCCACTTCAGATGTCAATCACAAGTAGTAGGTCCCTTGGTCACACACAACTTCTATTCAACTTGGCTACAAATCAGAAGTTCTCACAACCCCCCCTTTGCTAGAATGACTCACAGAATCCTGGGAAACACATTACTTATATTTAACAGCCAAGTGGAAGAGATGCATAGGGCAAGGTATGGCAGAAGGGGCACAGAGCTTCTACGCCTCCTGTGGGTGTGACACCCTCCCAGCACCTCCATGTGTTTAACAGCCCAGAAGACCTTCAGACCTCACCCTTTGGGGTTTTTTGTGGAGGCTTCAGTGTGTAGCATAATCGATTAGATCATTGGCCACTGGTGATCAACTCAACCTTCAGCCCCTCTCCCCTCCCTGGAAGTTGAAAGGTAGAACTGATAGTTGCAACTTTCTAATCACATAGTTGGTTCCCCTGGCAACCAACCCCCTCATCCAAAGGCTATCTGGGATGCCCCCAGCCACCAGTCATCTCAGTAGCATACAAAGACATTTATCACTTCAGATATTCCAAGAGTTTTATCAGCTATATGTCAGAAGATGGGAATGAAGACCAAAATATATATTTCTATTGTATCACAGTGTCCCAATATCTTTTTCTTATTCTTAATTGATCTAATAGTTAACTGTTTGTTCAAAGTTATAATAGCAAAAATGTATTGGGTTGGGATTATAGCTTGAGTATAAGTGAAATGAATGACAACAATGTTGTAAGGGAAGGGAGGAAAGAATTGGGTATGCCTCATTACAAGGTAACTGCACTACCCATGAAGAAGTACAGGGTTATTTGAAAATGAACTTAAATTAGTTGTAAATGTCTACGACAAACCTTACGGCAACAACTTAAAAAATTCAAGAAGTATCATTGATATGCTAAGGAAAGAGAGAAATAGAATCATATAAAATAATCAAAACCAGAGAAGACAGAAAAAGAATTAAAGAGTAAAAAATTTAAAAAAAGAAAAGAAAAGAAAAAGGATAATGAAAACAGTTACAAATATGGTAGATGTTAATACAAGTACATCAGTCATCACTTTAAATATGAATGGCCTAAATATACAAATTAAAAAAAAAATAAACTGTCAAAGTGTGTTTTACAAAACCCAACTATATGTTGTGTACAAGAAGCCCACTTTAAATATAAAGACACAGATAGATTAAAAATAAAGGAATGGAAAAAGATAAGCTAAGATAACACTAACCAAAAAAAAGAAACTGGAGTAACCATATTAATTTCAAGCAAGGCAAATTTCAGGACAGGGAAAATTTCAGTAATAAAGTTGAACATTACATAGTGTTTAAGGAATTCATTCTCCAAGAATATGTAACAATTCTTAGTGTATGTGTCTAACAAAAAAGCACCAAAATATGTTAGGCAAAACCTGCTAGGACTACAAAAAGAAATAAATCCACTATTACATTTTGGAGACTTCAACATTTCTCCATCATTAATTGGCAGATCCAGCAGTCAGAAAATTGGTAAGGATGTATTAATAGTTGAACTGAACAGCACTATCAATTTACTGGATTTAATTGACATTTATAAAATATTTTATCCAATCAGCAGAATATAAATTCTTCTCAAGCTCAAATTGAGCAATTTATCAAGATAGATCACATTCTGGGAAATAAAAGTACTTTAACAAATTTAAAAGAATAGGAACCATACAATGTCTGCTCTCAAACCACAGTAGAATTAAACTAGAAATCAATAACAGAAAGACACCTGGAAAATGCCAAAATATTTGAAGTTTAAACACACTCTTAAATAACACATGGATCAAAGAAGAGGTTTCAAACATAAGTAAAATATTGTGGACAAAGTAAAAATGAAAACACAAATTATCAAAATATATGGGATGCAGCAAAAGCAGTGCTTAGAGGGAAATTTATAGCACTGAATGCATACATTAGAAAAAAGAAAGATCTGAAATTAGTAACATAAACTTCCACTATAGGAAACCAGAGGGAAAAAAGAGCAATATAAACCTAAAAAAAAGTCAAAGAAAAGAAATAATTTAAATCAAGACAGAAATCAATGAAACTGAAAACAAGCATATCAATGAAATGAAAAGCTGATATTTTCCAAGATCATTAAAATTGATTAATAAATTGATCAATTTAATAAGCCTCTAAGCAGGCTAACCAAGAGGGAAAGAGATAAGGCACAAATTACTAAAATCAGAAATGAAAGGGAGACCATCATTATTGAATCCATGGATATTAAAAGAATAATAAAGGAATATTATAAGTAATTCTGTGTTTGCAAATGTGATAACTTAGATAAACTGGAAAAATTCTTTGAAACATATCTTTCTTGAAGAAATAGATAATCTGAATAGATCTCTATCAAAAATATGAATCAATGATTAGTAACTTCCAAAGCATGAAGTACTAGGTCTACAAGGTTTTACTTTTGAATTCTACCAAACATCTGAGGAAGAAATGATACCGATTCTCTACAATCTCTTCCAGAAAGCAGAAGCAAAGGAAACACTTCCTACCTTTCTCTATAGGGTCAGTATTGCTCTAATACCAAAATCAGATAAACACATCACAAGAAAGGAGAACCACATACCAATATGCAGAACATATGCAGAACATATGCAGAACAATATGCAGAACATAGCTGCAAAATATTATTGAATTAAATCAAGAAAACTATACACCATAACCAAGTGAAATTTATTCCAGGTATGCAAGGCTGATTTAACCATTCACAAACTCAGTAAATACAATTCATCACATCAACAGGCTAAGAAGAAAAATCATATGATCATATCAATAGACACACAAAAAGCATTTGACGAAGTCTAACACTTATTCATGTTAAAAACTCTCAGCAAACTAAGAATAGAGAACTTCCTAAACCTAATATAGAACATCTACAAAAAAAAAAAAAAACAAAAAGAGCCACCAAGCCACAAGTAGACATGAAAGAAACTTAAATGCATATTACCAAGCATAAGAAGCCAATCTGAAATGGCTGCATTCTATATGATTGCAACCATATAACATTCTAGAAAAAGCAAAACTATAGAAAGGATCAGTGGTTACCAAGGACTCAGGGGAGGGCTAGGATGAGTAGGTAAAACCCAGGGGATTTTAAGGGCAGTGAGACTGCTCTTTATGATACTGTAATGGTGGGTGCATGACATTATGCATTTGTCAAAACCCACAGAACCTTATGACACAAAGGGTGATAAAACTGTGGACTTTAGTTCATAATAATGCATCCATATTAGTTCACTGATAGTAACAAGTGTACCATACAAATGAAGATGTTAGTAAGTCAGAGACCCCACCTAAATGCTGGGGTGCTTACCAGAGCCCTTCCTCATCAATGGGCCCTGAACTCCATTTTCTCCCTAGCCTCAAAAGATTATCGTCAATGCTTCTCAGCTCTCTCAGCAACCTCTTATGTATGAGAAAATGCTTCTGGAGATAAACTGGTACCAAATGTCAGATATAACTACCTGGGTTTCTCCTTTCCATGAAATCTTAGCCCTTCAAGTTTTCCTGCCTCAGTGGTTCTGCTATAACCATAAATCAATTTTCTTAATACTGTGTCCAAGGTTTGTAACTGTTCTTGGCTGGAGAGCTGGTGCCCTGTGCTACCCTGAAATTAACTGGAAGCAGTTATAAAGAGTAAGAAGATCAATAAGCCATAGTCAAAAGACCATGACAGGAAGAAAATATTTGCATATGCTATATACAGTATATAAAGAGGTACAATAAATCAATAAGAATAAAGAGAATCAACAAAAAGGGAAGATGAGCAAAGGGTATTAGCAGCCCATTCACAAACAGAGCACAAATAGTCTATAGATGAGTAGATCTAACAGATGTGCAAGCTCACTCTTCATCCAGAAAATGCAACTTAATCTAGCCATAAACTGCTGTTTTTCATACATTGGATTTTTAAAATTTTGCAAATTAATACAATGTATTATTGACCAGTGGTGGTAAAATTGGGACTTTCACATTCTATGGAAGTGGGAGTGAAAATTGCCAACTGGCAGATTTCAAAGTTATCTACCCTTTGACTCAGCAATTAGTTTTTTAAGGCTCTGTCACTCAGAAACTTTCATTAAAGTACACAAAGATAGACTAGCTAATAAAAGCATTGGTTAAGAGCACACTATTTGCCAGACATTGTTCTTAGTGCTTTACATGAACCAACTCATATAATTCTCACAATGACAGAGAGACAATAGATGTATCCCAGTATGAATGGTAGTTGAGATAGGAAACTAAAGATAGAATAAAAATAGACTATGTTACTATAAGCTATAGAAGAGTTAGCTATTGTCTCAAATACTAGGTAGTAGAAGCAAGATTTTCAAAGAGAGATAGACAAAGAGAGAGAATGGCTGAATGTAGGAGACTGTGCTTGGTTTCGGGGATGGGAAATAGATCAGGAAGTGTTGCCCAGGTGAATCAAGGGGGTATGGCATGGAACCAGGTGGAAATAGCCACAGGACTGGGTTAGCCACGTCCCTAAAATTTGATAACCATGGATTTTGTTACCTCCACACAAAGTATTTTCCATCACCTGCCACTTCTTCGCATTCCACTATGCCAACCACTGTTGGGTTTGGGGAAGAAGTACAAAACATAGTCTTTGTCTCTAAGGATCTAGACATCTTTGCAGGACTGCAATGCCTCCCAGAGAAAAAGCCCTGCCCGGGCATCTAGGCAGCGTCTTCAGCACTGTGTGGAATTTCCTGCGAAGTCGTCTCTACTGCCTGACTCTGCTCTTCTTGAAAGCATTCCCGCATCATCCCTGTGTCCTCCACACTTGCACAGTGTCTGGCACACAATGGATGGCTGTGGAATAAATGAATGGTTTGCTCTGTGGATGGGTAGATGGATGAATAGCTTAGTGGGTGGTTGGTTGGGGAGATGAGCAAATATCTCATATTTAGTAATAACCCTTTCTTATTATGTATAGATGAGAGGGTTGTTGTGATGTCTAAGGTTTACTGTTCTGCAAATATTTTTATATTCTGATCTAGTGTGTTTCCATCCTTCAAGATTCCAGTTTCGTGGAATTTATTTTTATCCTTGAAGTTGCACCAGTACAGAGAAAACTAAGATTTAAAATGGTGCCATTTCTTTTAACTATATTTTCTCCTCAAAGCAGAAATATCTTTTGTACCTACTGTTTCATGTTTCTGAGAAGACAAACACTAACAGCTTCAGGGCTAAAAATCGGAGTATCTGTCCACTCTTGTATTTATTCTTATCTCAAAAGAAAATCTATTTCATGTTGATTGCTTTGTATTGCTGCCATGCGTAATAAAATTCTGATGTGTCTCAGAGTGTCACATTTCCAGCAGTTCTCAGCACAGTCGCATACAGCTGAGTCAAGGCATCAAGATGGCACAGTAAGGCTTCCAGGAGTGTGGCTCAGGCTTCACAGTGGCCGCTTCCCAGGCGTGCTCTTCCCATGGTGGAGGGCTGGAGGACAAGAGGCCAAGCCAAACCATGCTAGGACATTCCACACCTCTGCTGGGTCATGTCCACTCATGTTCCACCAGCCAAAGTAAACCCCACAGAACTAGGGCAGGGCAGGGCCCTGGGCTCATGCGGGGGAGGGGAGGAGCAAACACGTGTTGGATAACACTACAAGCTGTCACAGGGGGTCCCGCTGCTCCTACAGCCTGCTGAGCTCTGCCTGCTTTGTCTGCTTGGGTGGTTTTACCACCAGTGAGTAAGGAGACAAAGTAAAAAGAGTCACCATTTATCAAGTATCTACTATGTCCCAGCCACATCACGTATATTATTTTTAATCCTCACCTCAAATCTGTAAGGTCAAAGTTGTTCTGTGCACATTACATAAGAGAAAGCTACAGATCAGAGAGAAATTGACTAGTCCCCTGTCACTAAGTAAGTCCATGACTAAGAAAGATGTCAAGCCCAGCTCCACCAGTGCACACAATTGCCCGTGAGCTCTTTCCAGTTTAGGTGGGTGCTCGACCTCATTGGTCCTCTTATCTGATTATTTATCTATCTGTGCCAACAATGAAGACCACAATGAAATACTCCTACACACCAAACAGAATGACTCAATTCAAAAGATTCAAAATACCAAGTGTCTAGAAGACATAGAGTATGGAGAACACCAGGCGCTACTGGTGGTGATAGAAATTGGCTCTTTGGAAAACAATTTTACATTATCTAATAAAGTGAAATGCAGACTCTGTAACTCAGCAAGTTATATATAGGGTGGATAGTGCCATGTATGTATGTGGATAGTGTGTATAGTATGTGTATATAGTGTGCGTGCATACTAAACAGAAATGCATGCACCTGGACACCTGGATACATGTACATGCACACGAATTTTCTCAGCCACATTGCTTAAATTGCCCCAAATGGGAAATAATCCAAATCTCCATTGATGGTAGAATAGACCAAATTAATTCTAATCTATTCATATATGGGTATACATACAACCATGAAAATGAATGAACTACAGCTCCAGACAACACAGTGGGTTAATCTCATGGACCTACATTGAGTGAAAAAGACCAGGCTCCAATGAGTATATACAGTATAACTCCATTTATGGAATGTGCAAAAAGCAAGCGAAACCATATTCTTGCTTAGGTAAAAAAAAAATCTAAAAAGAGTCATAAGAAAAATGAATAACATTTATTAATAGCATAGCAGTTACCTTTGGTGGGGAAAAGGAAAGTGAGATTTGGAGGAGGCGTGAGAGGCCTCTGGGCTGCTGGCCACGTCAGTGCCATGGCCTTGACGGAGCTCCCACAGGGGCTCACATTATGATAATCCACTGTACTGTGTGTTTCTCTTTTGTGCATGATTTGCATGCACATAATGCTTCACGATTTAAAAAATACAGTTAAAAGAGGAAGACGGATGGAGCTAAGAAGTGGAGGCAGTAGCGCTGGATGGATTTTTAAAGAAGTTTTGCTGTAACAGAGCACTGGCGGATTGGTAGCTGGAGAGGTAGCTGGAGAGAGAAGCAAGATCGTCCTTCCAGGCCTGCAAAACCGTAGATTCGGTGGTGGAAAGACATAGTGGGTCTATTCTAGTTGATGCTATTTTTACAGTAATAAGGTGTGTGATCCTCAGCTGAGAGGGAGAAGGGGGAGGGCTTCAGGGGTCGGCAACAAAAGAGAAAGACACGCAGTGGCATTCGCAGAGAGAGACCCAGTCGGCCTGCACATGTAAGCTGGGAGTGCATATAAATTTAACGTGAGACCAGTCAGCACACATTAGCCTTGAGGGTGCAAGCGCAGGGGGTAAGTTGGGTCTAGGCAGGGTTGGGCTTTCTCGAGACACAGCAGTGCAAGGAGCGAAGGGCAAGGACGCCAAAGGGCAAAGAGGAGGTGGGCACGTGTGGCCACCCTGGTCTCACCTGGGTAAGGAGAGAACTGTGGCAGGAGAGACAGGAGGACAACGGCGTAGGGTCCGTGGACTGAGGACTCCACAGTCCTGAAGGACTGTTAGAATCAGTTCTAGAGAGACTGATGGGAAGACGTGCGCAGGTGGTCAGAGAACGGGCCCTGCCACACGGAGATGGTGGTTGTAAGGTGTGCAGCACGACCACTGGAGTGGGGGCCTCAGGGGATGGAGGGAGAGGCCGGTGGTGGTGGACAGGCACAGGACTGAGAGGCCAGCCTGTTGCTCACATGGATGCTGAAATCACCAAGAATTATGAGGAAAGTAGAGCTGGAGAGAAAAACGCCAAGCTCTGCGCTGTCTTCAGGAAACACAGGGGAGTGACTGGAGGGCAGGGAAGTGGGGGGGG